>JALPQI010025269.1:0-10685 GCA_025490895.1 Thaumatotibia leucotreta
TTCGTAAAATTGTGGGGTTTCCGAATCAAGAAAGCAGAATCGCGTTCACGGCTTCGCGCCTCGATTCGCTTACGAGTGTAAAGCGACGTTTACCCCGCTTTTTTTTCTGTTCGGGGGACTGTCCGTACGCCGTACGCGTGCGGTGCGTTTTGTGCATACATTATATTACTATGAAAAGTATACATTAATATAATACAGGGTGTCCCACGGCGATGCCACATGGAGGGAAAGTACCTTAAATATCATAGATAGCGTATTTTGCTGAAAGAAGACTTTATTTTATTTTTAAAAAGGTAGTAATTCTGCATTCAAAGTTTTTCAAAAAAATAATTGCTTCACCCGGAAATCGAACCGATTACAATTTTTTTTCTAATTTTGAACCAAACTTTTTTAGTTATTCTTTTAGTTTTAGATACTATGTTTCTTAAGGAAAATTGTTATTTTTTATCCATTCTTTCGAATGACAGAATAAAATTACGAAATATTTTTTTTGTTTTAAAATAGGTTCGATGCCTAGAAATAGTAATTTTTTTTGGATTTTTTTTAATGCAGTATTATTTAATTTTCAAAATAAAGTCTTCTTTCAGCAAAATACGCTATCTATGTTATTTAAGGTACTTTCCCTCCATGTGGCATCGCCGTGGGACGCCCTGTAGAGTAACACGGTGTTCTAAATGATGTAGCACACGACTGCACTGTATCTCGACTGGTGCAGTGCGGAGCAGTGGTTTTCCTCGTGTGCTCTCGTGAATAATGATCGGTACAGACTCTCCTGCAAGCTACGTTAGGCAACGCGAGTACGAGAGTGTGTACGCTACGTTTTTGTTCGCTTGTGTCGCCTCTGTATTGTCCCGTTTGTGTCGGTTTTTCGGGCGCGAGTCAAAGAACGCGAAAGCGAGGCGACAGGGGACGGGACCCACATTCTCATATTCTTTCACTTGTTGTGTAATTTGTTAACTGTTGCATAATGAGAACGCCCGCTTTGGTTTTTTTTCTATATCATGATGGAATAGTGTATATAGTGGAGAAATGATTTGCTACGAAATTCTTTTTTGGAGTTTTACGAAACAAAACTCCATAAAGTCCGTTGTAACTTGTCTCTTCACCCACTCATCTTGTAGTAAACTTAAACGGCTAAATAAAAGTGCGTAAAGTAAGGTGTTGTGTGTAAGTGTGGATGACTAGAACTCAGCTCGCCAAGGTTCGTCCAAGAGCCTCCGGAAGGCCGCCTCGCGAGATTCTGTACCGAGCATTAGTTTAATTCACTCCCGACTAGCAAAGCCGGATTAAACAGGCGCGTAGTATTTTTATAATGGGGCTCCTATGGTTTACTCAGATAAAAAAATGAATGAATCAACTTTTTTTTGCCATAGTTAAGGTCATTTAAGTCACGCTGGTTTTATGCAAAATTATGCTACTTTCATTATGCAAACATCAAATTTTCTTGAAAGTTGAACAATTCGAAAGTTCAAGAAATCAATCTCTGCCCACTAATGAGCAATCGCGGCACGAAGCTGAGAACGCGAGTGTGAAGCTTTATACACGAATGTACTGTGGAATAGAATCCACACGCGCGTTTTGCTCATGAGTGGGGAGAGGATCAAGGTAAATCGACAGGGAGGATTGTCGAATGCCGTGTAGTACAAGCTTAACACCACAGATACGTCTATGCTTAAAACTAAACCATAGACAAATAAATATACTTCCGAGCTGTCATTTCTTTCATCTCACGTCGAGTCAATGTCAAATGTACATAACGTAATAGGAATAGGCAATATAGGCATTCATTGGGCAAGCAAGGTACAGCGCTGCAATAGAGAAGCTGTATATTTTCTGTGCGGGTTTCGCATGTGTTAAGTGAGTTATCATTATTATTCATTATTTTGTTACGCTTACTTTCTAACTATTACAATAAGTAACTATATGGATTCATTTGTTTTGTATCTTATTAGATTAGAAGTGATGTTGATTATTAACCTCTTGAATTCTACTTTGTACTAATATTTTCGAACCTATTTGATTTTGCACATAATTTGAGTATGGTATATTGTAAGACTGTACTGTATACTAGGTTTTTACACATTGTTGTCCCTAACTGTCAGTGAATTCCTTAGTGGTAGTGGTTTCTTTTTGTTCCACAGTATTATATAATGTAGTAAAATCTTAGATCTTTCGATTTCACAGGTGTAATGCCTAGACCCCGGATTGTTGTCGCGGTGACGTCACACTAGGTTGATTTGGGGGGGTAGTAGTAGAACAAAATGATACATAAATTATAAGATAGGATAAAAAATTATATTACTTTCACCAAAGAAAACAATTTTATTTACTATAGTTACGTAAACGAATAAATATGAATAAATTCACAATAAAAAAATTTCAGTGAATTTATTTATATTTTTTTTATATTAAGTTTACTAGTTTTCAACAAAAATCTGTCCAGTTGAATAGGTAATAATTTCGTTCCACTGTTCAGTAAATATACATAAACATTAGACTTAATTTTATCAATGTATTCAAACTATTATAAACCTGTATAAAGTTTGACAGATATAAACTGTTTGCTTTATTTATACCATAGAATAATAAATACAAACTCGTATTCATTTACACAATATATCATTTCTTATATTATCTTATCTTATAATTACTATATCATTTTGTTCTTCCGTTCCATTTACTCCCCAAATCACCCTATTGTGACATCACCGTAACAACAATCCGGGGTCTAGTAATGGCTATTAATGCACATAATAAATCAATGGAACTGTCAATTTTAATATATGTAATAAACAATTTTAGTTTTAGTAGATGTTTCACAAAATCTTGAAATCAAGATATTATTTAAGAATTGTCACATTGTTACAGTTATATGGCGATACTCAAGTTCCTGCAAAGGAACCTGGTGAGCATCTCGTTTCCCACCCTTACCGCCACTCTAATCTGGTTGGATTATAGTCATACCCAGAAGTGGAAAGCCCTCCAGAAGTCAAACTAAAATGGCTCTGTTTGGTATCACAACCCGTTATGTCTGGTTTGCAGTGCCACTTACTGGATTTTTTATTGGGAAATATCTAGATGACCAGGAGACATTAAGAATGACTAATTTCAGAGACAAGTCACGTTTGTATGGTCCTCTTAAAGATGAATGTGGTCCACCATCATGGCCCTAAACAGCATCTCTGATATGTTTAGCTTAATGTATCCAATATAGTGTGTTAAAAATAAGATTGCTTTTTTATTCTTGTTTCATCATTGTATATTCACTTGTTCATATTTTCGAATATTAACTAATAGGATTGCATATAAATATTTTGTTCTTATTACTTTGTCAACTACAAAGTATTTGGTTCACAATCTCATCTCACACCTAAGACAGTCAGTCTAATAATTGATTGACATGTGTATGTGTAGTGCTTTTCTCAAACATGCAATGAAATAAACAAGAAAAATATCAAAGTTTAATTTTTTTTATATGCATAGTGGCAGAATGTCATGAAGCCTATGCCACAAATTTATGTGGAATGGAATTAAAAAAGAGCACTTTGCCGGCCTAGGCCTTCAAAATTTTGTATTCAATTCCATTAATGACCTCTTATCCTAGTTGCACCTGAAAATTTCTGTGAAAAACTAAAGCGAAAAAATTGTGCACTTATTTAAACTGAAAACTATATTTGGAATGGAGTAAGATCCATCTACATATTGCAGGTATAAAACAAAAACAATAATATGTTATTTAATTTTGTAATTTTAATGTGATTGTCAGGATGGCGGGAATACATTAATGGGTATACTCTAGGGCTCCCGATATACGTACTATTCGCCGAACCGTAGCTCCGTGTTCTTAACCCCGGCGGTACTAAGATCACGAATTTCACAGTCACGCCGAGATACGTACCCGAATCTTTGTTTGTATACGTATCTACGAATCTTGGCTTCGTTCTGGAAACGACTGCTCGTGGCATGGATCCGGCCGGACCGATTACTATGCAAACAAATAAGCCATATTATTGAATAACAGCTTGTTTTTTAAGTACGTGTTGAGTATTATTTTCTGAATCGGGACGAACGGTATTTTATTGATTAGACTTGCATTTTTCGTATCGATTTATGTTATAGAATAACGTGGTAGGTACTGTGTTCTATATAACAAGCGACGGTGTTATTTATGTATTAGAATTTATATTGTGATTTTGAATCACCAGATAGAAAAATTAAAAAAGAATGTTTAAAATATTTGGCCAAATTGCTATACATAAAAGATAATACAGTCGTTCATTTAAGTTTATTACCTGATAGGGCGGCCCTTTTGTAGATAAGACCTATACTAAGAATTTGCACGCGCAAAGTAGCTAACAATAGTTTGTCTGCGATGTAATTGACCACACGTGGTAATTTTACTGATAAATATGTTAACTTGGGCTTTACCTTGTACACCTTTTGTTTGTGAAGTTGAATGAAATAGCCGCATCTTTGTTTTGATATAGATAAGCGGGGATGTTTTAGTAAATTTGAAAAGGGTAATTTCGGGTTTTGGTTTTATACGTGTTCAGTCACTAATAAGATTGCAGGCCGGACAGACTTAGCGAGAGTTTAGTCGAATTTAAATTAATTGTTTTTTTATTATTTTGTTCCTTTTTAGGGTTCCGTAGCCAAAATGGCAAAAACGGAACCCTTATAGATTCGTCATGTCCGTCTGTCCGTCTGTCCGTCTGTCACAGCCGATTTACTCGGAAACTATAAATGCTACAGTAACGAAATTTGGTAAGGATATGTGTTGTATAAACCGCTACAGGATTATGATACTAAATTGTTAAAAAACCATTGGGGTGGGGGCCCTCCATATATGTAACTGAGGGATAGAAATTTTTTTTTAGTTGTATATAAGCGTGTAGGGTATTAATAGAAAGGTCTTTGAAAATAATATGAAGGTTTATAAATCTCATTTTTATTTAAGCAAATCGTTTTCGAGATATCAGCTCTCAAAGTCTGAAAAATGTGTCCCCCCCCCTCTATTTTTTAAACTACTCGATATAAAATTCTAAAAAAAACATATGTTATGCACATTAATAAATTCTATCAACCATTTTTGGTTTGATTAAATTATCTCCTATAGTTTTTGAGGTAGGTTGATTTAACTGTATTTTTTAATAATAAATTGATAATGATACGGAACCCTTCGCGCGCGAGTCCGACTCGCACTTGGCCGGTTTTTAATTTGTATTGTGACTGTTGGTGAGAAGATAGCGTTTTTAAAATGTATTAATAATGCAGATCAGTTGGGTGTGGAGTTATGCCACCAGGGTCGGTGACACGGCTTTATGCACTTTGTGCAATGATCGTACGAACGATGAGTTTTCGTGTCGTGGTGGAACAACAGGATCGATAGGAAAGCATTTGAAAGCGGTGCACCTAAAATCTCCCGTCATCGTCACGACATCCAAAGAGTTAGTATATTGTATTTTTTAATTATATTGCTTTTTAATATCCTTTTATATTTTAAAAGTTCCTTCTATTTGTAGGAAATAACGCTGTAAATTTGTATATTTATGACGCATTTATTTTGTTCCTGAGTTATGGGTTTCCTAGTATAAATTAATCGTTGTCTGGTACCCTCAATATTGATTTATGTATTTATTTATATCAACTTTATTGCACAAAAGAAAAACTTAAATTATGATATTTAGAACTAAGAAAAAATATTTACTCCGCACTGTGTTATGTATTATTTAACTTCCGTTCACATCTCATTATTAAATTAGGCAATTAATACATGACAATGTGTCAGTTTTTATTAATATTGAACTCAAAAAATATCTGTATTTTATAATTCTGCCCTCCTTACCTTAAAAAGTAAAATATTAATATGTAAAATTTAATCTCAGTACGTATACACGTTATCATACTGAAATTAAGTACAACTAAGTTATCGCACTTTACGTTAGAAAGGCAATTAGGTAACCACTAAATTAGATTCACAAATATCACGGAACATTCTCACCCGTTTTCCTTAGTCCTTAAAGACAACGCATCGAATCGTCACTCAACAACGCGGGCGGAACGGATCTGCGTGTAATTAAGATACGTATCCCCGTGTACACGTGTATACGTAACTTTATTGATGCGTAGCCGTGTAACACGCAGGAAACGGGCCTTAAAACCGTTGCCGTGTAACACGGCAACGGGGATCCGGCTACGGTTACACGAAACACGGTCACGACCACGAGCCCTAGACTATACTCTTGGGTCGTCTCATTCGTTTTTCATCACGTTCCTAAATTTGTCCGATTCTGCTTTCGTCACCCATTCTTCATTCGTCAAGTTAGTCTGCAGTCATTGTCGTCTTTAACCATAATAAGTTGTTGACCTTTTTCTTATTTCGACTCAATCGTTTTTTCTCATTTCGTATTTGGTCATATTCTAAGTTGGTACCGACTTAAGACTATGAAATATACGAAATACATAGATCAGCGAACATGCCGAAAGAAAATTATTACGAGTTAAGAACGAGACGGATTAAGATAAAGATAAACAACAAATTTGACCGAAGATGAGAAAGACCATCGACGATCATGACGAATAAAGAATGGGTGACGAAAGCAGAATCGGACAAATTTAGGAACGTGACGAAAAACTAACGAGACGACCCAAGAGTATACCCATTAATGGATCTGCAGTATTATATCAGGGTCACGTTTTAAAAAGTTACAATTTACAATTTCGCTGTTTGCCTCTCTTTCTAGCCAATATGTGCATGCGTTAGAGAGGCAAACAGCGAAATTGTAAATTGTAACTTTATAAAACGCGACCCAGGAGTGCAGCACAATTGTTTGTATTTTGGTGCACATTTGACACATTGCTTGCATTGGCAAATTGGCGCCATAAACTTCAGATATATTTAAGAAATTAATGATGTCTGCCATTCTAACGTCAGCGTGGCGGGCGCATTTCTAGTTCTAACTGATAGCTGCCTACCCAAGGTTGAGAGTACTGCCTAAGCTTAGTGCTCGAAATGTGTTTTGGCATGTACGAAATATAATCAAATTCAGAGTGCAACTAAGAGAAATCGTGAAATTCACTGAGATAACTGATACAGACATTTCAAATTGTATTTGTTCAATACTGAAAAAAAAAAATAACTCCCTTGTACCTAACCTATAGGTATTGCATAGGATTAGTAGGAAATGCGGATTCTGAAGTGATTATGGTAAAGCGGTTCGATTACATTACATTGAAATCTGGATAAGTGAGACTTCAAGGTACGATTGATTTAGGCTCACTAAAAGAGGTAGGTATTACTACCGAGGCGGGGATGTGACTATCCAGTATATATGTAGACATTTAGGATAGTATTCGGACGGCAACCCGTCACTTCTTGGCCGAGGTATGTATAGTGCTTTTCTCAAACATGCAATAAAATAAAACAAAAATCTAAAGAATTAAATAAAATATTTATGAATTTCGTTATAATTTTTGTTTTTTTTTTTAAAGTTCGAGTAGTAAATTTGTGCATAACATTAGGTGATCCAGTGGCAAGGTGCAGCAACCTCAGCATGAGGTCCAGTTATGAAGGTTTCTCAATTATCCACTTTATCCAGGTTCCACTTAACCAGGTTTCACTGTGTTATCTTTTTACACGAATAACATAACTTACATGACTGTCCAAAAAAAGGAGTATTAGTCTGATTTATTAATAAAACTATTTAATGGGCTTGAATTTTATTTATTGTAAAATATCGACGATCATGACATGATACGCCCAATATTATAATAATTAGATAGTTTTCTTAACCATTGAATACCACACAATTAAAATTGGAGCCCATAATCCTACTCCAAAGAATAGGGAAAAGAAAAGAGTCGCCGAAAATCTGAAATTTAAAAACAATATGAGCTAAAACATAAGTACTTAGTCGTACTAATATTAAATTAAAACAAATAATATGATTAAGTATTCTAATTATGTTTGTAACATTAACAGAGATAAAAATACGGACAGTAGGGGCTAATTATGGTTCCATTATTTATCATCAATCATGTACGAGGCTTTAACAAAAAATTTGCGTGACGATCACAAACCTCTATGTAGGGTAGGCACACGAAAAAAATATAATAATTGACTTACTACTTTTTTCGGAAATGGGGATTATCTCGTCTAAAGTCTTTGTAAGGCGCGCGTGCAAGTATTGAACGCTGAGCAAGTGAAGGATTCTAGGTTTGAACCATGAGCTGAGCGGCACCACCCACCACCATCAAGGCGGGAGATGCCAAACAACTTCGCAGACTATTGAAACACAAGAATTTCACTAATCCCAAGAAAATACTATTATTAGTTCTAATACTTTTAATAGAACATATGTATTAAGTAGCTACTTATGCTTATATATCTTATCTATTCTTTCAAATAATTTAATAGTCCGTCCCAACATTATACTTATTAGTAGGGTTAGGAATTTTGGTGGCATTAGGTGGACAGAGAACAGTGGAGTCGTTGTTTATTTTTTTTATAATTGATTGAATAATTAATTAATCAGAAATAATAAATAAATAATATTCATTTAAACAGGGTTTCGCCAATTTTAAGTATTAAATAATTTCATCTTTAATATTTTGACTACCTATGAATTAAAGTTCAATCATTCTTTGTAATATAGCTTATGATTATTAAATAATATTTACGGTCTCAGAGAGAACTACAACCTTAAAAATTAAACAAATAATTTTTCTCATATACCAACATTTTTATTTGAAAATTAATATTTTTCTAGTTTCTCAAAAATAAAATTCGTGTTATTTATTTAAATTCCTTGATAAATCCAGCTTGAAATGAACACTATTTCGTTATTATTTTATAAGTTAATCATTTATTCAAGTTAAAAATGTTTGTAACATCGACTCCACTGCTCTATGTTCAATAAATGCCACCAAAATCCTAACCCTACTTATTAGGTTCAAAACACTTTAATAAAATAAAGTTAAGTTCCTACTGAAGCTGCGTTTCCACCAGAGATGTGCGAGGATGTGCTTCCATACAAATGTCACCTACTAATGACTCGAGCGAGGTGTCATTTGTATGGGAACACATCCTCGCACATCTCTGGTGGAAACGCAGCCTTAGACTTGTGTACGTAGATTTCGAAGGATTAAGTGACTTTCCGAGCTAGGCAGATGAAAATGTTATTTTTAGTACAGATGGTGTACTTTTTAGGCTCTAGTGCGAGACGTGTGTCATTTTACGTCAGGTTCAAAACTTCGGAGGGTCACCTGTACTAAAAAACATCGTACGAGACACGTGCAAGAAGAAAATTCGTGTTTTTCGCACTTACGGCGTAATGTACTATTCCGTGTCTCCTTAATGTACAGTCACCGCCATGAGTCACCGCCAGTAGTTTCTTGCGCTATGAAGGGTCCAAAATATCTGACACAATTTTATTTTTACTGACATAAGAGCGTGTCACATTTTTGCAGCGCAAGATATTCCGCAAGGTAGGTACTATTGCCGGTGACTGTACCGAAATATAACCTGGTAGTACCTATAATCCGAACTACTTATGTCTCGTGTGAAAGGTGCTAGGCAACATTCTAGTTCTTACCGAGATTTAATTTTAAAGGGCATATTGTCAAATGGTTGAGGCGGAGCTTCGCTCTGTCGTCGCACGCTCGTCACTAGCGGCCCATTTGTCACCTTCACGAGTCTCTTACACGTGGCATTACCAACAAGGGAACGGAGACCAAGGCGTGAGAACATCTTCAACAGCATATTTTTTTCGACAACCTCAATATGACGTTTAGGAATTTTCCGTAGATACGTAGGTATGCCAAATTTTGACGTTTTCTTTTTTATTGTAGTTTTTAAATCCGTGGTTTATGAATTTATTATCATTCGTTAAGGTTGATAAGTGTAATAATTAACCTATCGCACCACTCATGCTAGTGGTGCGGGGTATACAGGATGGCCAAAAAATAAGAGCTTTCCAGTTGCCTATGAGCTTTTGGGACTTATAATAGGCCCCCTCACAGACAACATTGTTGTCTGTGGGCCCCCTAAACGCTTTTTGGAAATATTAGATGTAGTGTTAGTAAAGATTCGAGTTCTTTAAGTCCCGAAGTGGTTTTTATTACAATGTTTCATTTATTTATTATTTATGCTATAGGTATAGAAAAACCTTAGTTTTAAAACACAAATCTAGCGAGTCTTCTTGAAGGACTCGAGTCTGCAACAATTTAAAATAACTTAAGTTTTCACTATTGATAGTAGCCGAGCCGAGTCTTAGAATGAAGGACTCAAACGACTCGAGTCTACCAACACTAATCAGATGGGGCGATTATTTCTTGATATTGTAGTCAAAATAGTATTAGGGTACTATTAAATACTACTTTATCACTAGGTACGACTAGTTCTGAAGCTTAAACTAATTTCTAAAAAAAATCTATCAGGGCGTCTATGCTGCCGATTCTGCGTCCCAAAACCTCACTGGAATCCACTGGTTATTTTTTGGTCAACCTTTATACAGCAATCAGCATCTTCTCGCTTTATTATATGAATTACCTAATTAAACTTGGTTTGCATTTGCATTGCACAATTCGCTATTAGGTACATCGTCAATGTTGATTTGATTCTGAATGTAGGTACTTATAGAAAACTGCCAAATACCAAACTAATTAAAATAAAAAACACACACTTG
>JALPQI010025270.1:0-14347 GCA_025490895.1 Thaumatotibia leucotreta
AATAAACGATTTAACATAAAACAAAAGAGCAGAGGCCAGTTGAAACAAGTCGACACAAACAAATTTTATTAGTTCTCCTTCGATATAATGTTTGTATGGATGTGAATGTGACAAGTTGAAACGTGCAGAATTTCAGACAAAAACTAGTCGACATTGACACCACACCAAGCATTCTATTGCGAACTTCGAAATTCTTAAATTTTGAGGATCTCTCTCTGTCACTACAACGAAGGCGTCAGTAGAGCGACAAAGACGCGATTCGCGATTCGCGATAGGCCGCAGTATGCTTACCACGAGTTAGCAAGTAACGTTTACGAAACGTGAAGCAGTCTGTCACGTTCGCACTGATGTGTCGGAGTGAGAGTGATGAATTTACGTATCGAATATGCTACTAATGTCTTTTCGGATTAAATTTAAACGAGAACTTTCTTGTAAATGAATAACATTGTAGCAAGATATAAGGTGTTGTAAAACCGTGAAAGTTTTTCTTTGGTCGGTTGGTCTGCCTGAGATGCCTGAGCTTATACAATAAATATTAACTAATCAACTTTTCTCGTACCTATCAAAGTCGTCTCAATCATCCACAGATAGCACTTTCCACCTCAACAAGTTCATATCCCAAAAAAATCTCAATCCTTGTCAACCCGTTTCAACGATCCCACCACCCACCATTCATCATCCATTTTATTAATAACTTGGGAAATTTCCGTCAGCGCGTTTCAACTCCACCATCCACCATCATTACTTATAAAATCTGTGTCAAACTGTTTCAACCGACCCCAACTGTTTCAACTTGACCTACCTTCATCAATCTTGCGCGAGGCCTCCTCCAGGTCGGAGCCAGCGTAGTTGAGGATGACCAGCACCAGCGGCATCATCTCCCAGCTGTAGTGGAACTTCTCCAGCAGCTTGTGGCAGTTTTCTACCAGGGAGTCCAGAGCCACTGGAACAATTGAATTCAAGGTCATACATCATACATTGTCAGCCTCCGTAGCCTAGTTGGTAGTGACTCTGCCTATGAAATTGACGGTTCAAATTATTTGTGTATTTATTTATCACAAATATTTGTTCCTTGGTCGTGGCTGTCTATGTATTTAGCTGCCTCAGTTAATTACTTGGTATCAATAATTTTTACTAAAAATGTAGCTTAACTCAAGATTTAAGGTTTTAAGTGGGAAATAAAACCAAGATTATGTTGTAAAAGTGCGTGATTATGGAATAATGCAAGATTTTAGGTTTGTTTACTTTTTTATTTTTCTGACGAATGGTTTATTATATTGATACGATATTATATCGCTTCCCAAGTTTCTGTGGCCACCTCTTACTACATCATCAGTCTAGCTTTATTCTATTATTTTATTGCATTGTCATTCGTGAAGAAGCATCTAGAGGGCCAGCAAGGCGGTGGTAACGGACAGGTTACTGCTGGTCTCCTGTTCGTTGCCTCCGCGATCTGGGCTCCACTTTTCACTTACGATCAGGTGGAGTGGAGCCACTTTGTTGCAGGCGCGGATCTAGGGAGGGGGCAATGGGGGCACTTGCTCCCCCTCCCTCACACTGGACTTTTGTATGCCTAGGGGCAGTTTAAAATACTATCAATCATAGGGCCGTGCTCCCCCCTTAACGAAATCCTGGACCCGCGCCTGCTTTGTAGTGCCAATATAAAAAAAAACCGAATAACATTAGTTATCGGTATTATTGGAAGCATGTTGGACCGGCAATCCAGAGGATGTGGATTCGAATTCCGAATCCCGCGACAACCAGTGTCTTCGCTGTACATTTTTTATGGTGATTACAACTGGTACTACTTGTGGTATTATAGGTTAGGTAGTTTTAGGTATGTACTAATAGATATCTAAATATCTATTTACAAAAAATATGTCATATTTACTAATATTCTTTAGTATTATTTAGTTTAATATCTGAGAGTACTGGTGCTAAGTTTAGTTTAGTCTGACACCATTTATAATTTGGACAAAAGTTTCGGTAGGAAGTTTAGGTAAGAAGTAAAACCGTCACGAATTCTTATTCTACGTAAATAAAGAATATTCTCAAAAAATATCTAATTTAGATACAGTTAGCAAATAATTCATAAAATTTTGTATTCACAGTTTTCAATTTCAGATATCAAGTTTCAATTCGGAGAATATTTTTCCTCTCAGTTTAATAAATTCATAATTTTAATAACGCTTAAACAAGGGTCCCAGGGCATTTATTTTGATGCAACATGACACTACCTACTTAAAACGAGGTTAAAGAAAAATATAAAAACGTGTCATCTGATTATGTAAAATTTTCGCTAAATTCATTTTTAAAGATGTTTCTTCTCCTATAAAATTTACATAATGTTATTGGAACAACAGTTCAGAAATTAACGTCTGTAAAAAAATCACTTAGGTGTTATTAAGTATATTAGGTAAGAGCAGAAGACTTTTGGTTTTCGAAAATTTTCGCTTTTTTTGGAGGCTCTTGGAGGGTCGTTTTAAATATACACGTCCACGTAATTGGGCCAATCAAGTTTTCGATCGACACTATTTTGTCCACACGCAGGTGACAATTTCATCAAGTTTGCTAGAAAAAATGCTTATAAATTGTACATGCGTTAGGCTTCACATAAGTTAACATCGATACATTTAGGTTCCGACTGTTTTTCATTGTAAATATTTGTATAATATTTAATGTTATTTAAGTTATTGAATGTAACACTTTTTTCATCACACTTGCTGTCTAAGCGCTCCATTGCTTGCGTGCGTAGCGGGAGTAATAGAAAAGTGAAATTCCCTAGGGAGTAATAGAAATGTCAGTACGTCATTTAATACTATTATGTCTTAAAACTTGTTTTTTTGGCAAGTTAGATGAAAAACATTGTATGCATCACGGTCGGTAAGCGGAATACTAATTCGAGTCATAAAAGCTTCTAACCTTCTCGTTAGTATTTCCATACTTACATCCCTTGATGCACAATGTACTAATAAATAGAATACATTTAAATTTCACACATTGTAAGTTCATGAAAAGTAACGCAGGAAACAGAAAATATGTCGATCGAAAAGTTGGTCCAATTAACCCTTTTAAAGCCAAGAACCACTAAAGTGGCTGTGTTGTCATGCCTACCAGCAGCTTCTAAAGATGTCATCAAATACAAAATTCTTTATTTAAAATATCGTTTAAAAGGTTTTGAACTTAGTGAGAAGTAAAATCAGGATAGCTTCCATGTACCTAACGAAAGTTAGTCATACAAACGATATGGGTAACTTGACAACAATTGTGTGGTCTTAATTAATGCGGCCAGCCTTCTGGGCACCCTGCCCATTGGCAGCGATTTGGGCGAGATTTTTTATTTGTAGGTTCTTTTAATTTGTATGTATTTTTTTTATATTATTGATTATTTTATATAAGTAGTGTTAAATTAATTGTGTCATTGATTGTACTTGTATAGTAATATTAATTAATTTTGAACCAAACATTTTTGGTTATTCTTTTAGTTTAAGATACTATGTTTCTTAACAAAAATTGGTATTTTTTTACCATTTTTTAGAATGCCATTACGAAATGCCAATTCCAAATTACGGAAAAAAAAATCGTCTAAAAGTAGGTTTGATGCCTAGAAAAGGCTAGATTTTTCTGGAATTTTTTGAATGCAGTTTAAATCGCAAGTGTGCACACTCTAAAGACATAAGTGAAGTAGAAAAATGTAACATGTCGCGATTAGTGAATAAAATAATCATTTAACCGTTTAACTATTATACAAGGCTAACCGGTCTCACTATACAGGGTGAAACATGAGTCGTGAACAGTAATACGTTTTTCTAACTCTATTTATAAATAACTAACAATTGAATGCCCCACAAGTTACTTAGAAATAGTCATCTTTTCTTTTTTTTGTATTTTTTGTGGCCTTTCTAATTTTTAAGGTGTTTTTTAGAAATGATAACGGCTGTTTAAGCTATTTAAAACGTTAAATGTAATAAATATCATTTAATTTTACACGAAATTACCGTTATTACTTCAATTTGAAGAGGTAATTTAAATTATTCCATTAATTTGTCTTAAAAATCCTTTTGGGTATGTTATACTTTTGCCAAAAAACACAAAAACATAAACCCAAAAAAATTACAAAAGATAAATAAATATCTTGTACATTTTTAAGTAACTTGTGGTGCATTTAATTGTTACTTGTTAATAGAGTTAGAAAAACGTATTACTGTTCACAACTCATGTTTCATCCTGTAGTTTAAATTCAATTAGAGGTAAACTGTTTTTAAACGTACAGTCGTCATCAGGGGCCTATTTCTCGAAAGCTAGTAACATGTAATGCAAGCGGAAGTCCTTATCTAATTCATCATCATCATCATCATCATATCAGCCGAAAGACGTCCACTGCTGAACATAGGCCTCCCCCAAAGATTGCCACAATGACCGGTCCCGCGCCACCCGCATCCAGCGGACCCCTGCGACCCTCACCAGGTCATCGGCTTATCTAATTAATAGTGTTGAAAAGAGACTTCCACTTGTATTCGCAGCAGCCAGCAGCTTGTGTGTTCACAAAAAGCTCAATTCAACTCTATTGTTATAGCGTTAAGGTGCGTTCAAACCAAAAGAGCATTCGCTGTTCTATCCCCCGTTCTACGAAATCAACCAATCACGTTTTGTGTAACGATCGAATTTCGTAGAGGGGGGGTTAGAATAGCGAATGCTCTTTTAGTTTAACCGCACCTTTAGAGTACATGTTCGTTGGAAGGCCGATGCTGCGCTTCAAAGACTGTGTTAAGCGAGACATGTCTGCATTTGAAATCGACCATCAGGCCTGGGAAACCCTAGCCGAAGACCGTGGTCAATGGCGAAAGCGTGTTGTGGAGGGGAGAAGGCTATGCGACGAAGCCTGGTTTAATCTGTTTGAGAGCAAGAGGTATCGCAGAAAGCAAACAGAGACTGTAACCTCAGGTGGTATGAGTTTTCTCTGCCAAAAATGTGGCAGGTCGTGCCGAATTGGCCTCCACGGTCACCAAACCCGTTGTCGAAACAGCAATGTGTAAATCGTCTGCAATAGACGCAAAGGCCTGTGATGACATGTTCAGATATTTTTGAGCATCGTTACCGCTCCAATATTCTGATGGCGATTGTACCTACTGTTTCATCGTGTTTGCGTGTTATAAGATTATTTATTATTTTAGATTAGTTCGTAGGTGTTGGCTTGTAAGTAGTTACTCGTAAAAATTGTTTATTGCAAGTAAATCAAATGTTAAATACATAATTCATCACCATCCATAAAAACCTTGTTGAGATATAAATTTTATACGACATTTTTTGTTAAAATTAATAATACATATAAGCAGCTGTAAAACACACTACAGTTTCACTTTTCGATTTAATTTTTCAGCACAGACGACGTTTTTCGGTACAGATGGCCCTCCAAAGTCTTGACTACACAAAAAATTAATGAACTTTCACACTAACGCATAAAAAACACCATCAGTTCTGAAATAGTACTTACATTACGATCAAATTCTAATAAGGAAAAATGTAGGATTTTTTTGATAGCTAGTTCTTACTCTGTTTCTGTATAATGTATAATTTTGTATGACATGTGTCAAATATCACACTTCAGGTACCGAAGATGACCTAAAGGTGGATTTACACCAAACGAGCGAATGCTTATTCTATCCCCCACTCTACGAAATTCGACGAATTACGTTTTCTGTAGCGAACGCATTTCGTACAGTGGGATAGAATTAGCATTAGCATTAGCGCTCGTTTGGTGTAAATCCACCTTAAGTATAGTTCCAATGTTCCCAACAATGGTCCAAAAAACTTCATCAAAATCTAGCTTGCATTAGGTGTGATTATAATATATTAATCGCATATTAATCGTGCTGTTCACAGGCAAAAACTTCTCATTAAAGATAAAAAAAACTTGGATACCTAACGCTAAATAGAAGATTGGGTTTTCTGCTTAAGGTGCATGCAGACCAAACGAGCATTCGCTATTCTAACCCCCTCCCCCTACTCTACGAAATTCAATAGCTACACAAAACGTGATTCGTTGATTTCGTAGAGTGGGGAATAGAATAGCGAATGCTCGTTTGGTCTGAATGCACCTTTATTTGGGGGTTGAAATTGTGGACCATAGTTGCAGTATGGTCAGCCATTGGACGATGGCGACCCAAAAAATTTACCTCGAGTTAAAATGACAAAGTCCTATTGTAACCGGAAAGTAAATTGATTAACTTTATCACTCATCGCTCATAATACTCGTATTTCATAGCAGGGATCGGAACCGGTTTCAAAATACCGGTTAATATTGTTCGTAAACAGTTTAAATTTCTGTTCTGTCATTAACCGATAATTAGCAATAACGTTTTCATAAAGAACGAATCAATTTCGGTTACCGGTATTTATGAAGAACAGAATTTATTTCGTTCCGTGAAACTTTATTGAACTGGTTAATAAGTGTCAAGTTTGTCAATTAATTTATTTATCTATAACAGCCACTTCAACCAGCAATACACTGATATCGCATGTTAAGACTCACCTTTTTATTGTGATTAAGGTTGAACAAGTTCGAGCTGTGGCTCGATATACACAGAATTGAAGAAGTTAAACTAAATACGTACTAACATACCTAGGTTATATATAAGTAGGCTTAGGACTTTTCATAGCATATCGTGGTTCTAAAATCCTTGGAGCCGCTATGTGTAAAGTTTTCGAAGTCAAAGTCAAAGTATATTGTAATATAAAATATAATGATTTATACCTACTGTCACATCGTTACTGAGTTAATTTAAATCGAACGTAATTAATTTTAATAATCGAACTTGATTTCATAAAAAGTGCATACGAAATTTAGTTACCTTACAAAAAAAAACATAAATATATAATCACTAACTTTTACCTGCAGATGTGTGATGTACGTGATAAAAAAATCAAGCTTTCAATATAAATAAACTTGATGCCACTCAGCCGAATAGCTTAGGAGTAAACGTAAAGTCAAATTTGCACTATTTTTTTCATAGTTTAAGGAGTACACGTCACAGGAGCAAAATAAATTCAATGTCTTCCAAAACTGCCCTATTACAGAAGAGTATACTCGGCATGGCGCCAAAACTTTATAATAAAGTTCCTAATGACTTTATGCGTATAGAAAATTTGTCAGATTTTAAGAAACAATTATTTAAACACTTAGTCAATAAAGCCTACTATAAATTAAGCGAGTATTCAGATTATAATAACAGTTGTATGCATGCACCTGCTTCAATTGCTAACCAAATTTCTATGCCACTCGGCCCGACATGGAGAAACTGTGTATCTGCCTTTTGTAAGACCTGTACTAATGTTGTAAGTACTTTACCCATGTTGTACAAATAAACAATTTTGATTTGATTTTTTCCAAGACACCCAATTGAAAAACCTTCTTGGCTTATGATTGGACTAGTATCTCATTTCAACTCTAAAGTAAGAAGAAGAAGGTGCATAGCTTCCTGTTAAAGATGGAATCATCAAAAATTCTCGAAAAAATCACTTTTTTTTAAACGTTAGTAGCTCACGACTGATGCGGCTGAGCTGTTGCTGCATACTAGCGAGAGGGGCGGGGTGAAATGGATAATACAGCCAGTGAGCAAAAAATACTACTATTTCAGTAGTTATTGCGGTCATCTGATCTTAGCCGGGGGTATCTTAGTCGTATAAGTCGACAAACGTCAGTTTTGTTCGGAAGTTACATGTAATTTATACGAAAGATTCGAAACTTTCGAGAAAAACAACATGATACTTTCGCCATTTTCATCGCTATTTCCGATATAAGACTTTTTCTAGTTTGTATTGAAACTAATTGTCTAGTTTTTTATGGTTTCTGATATAACTAATTTCGTATGCAATTTTTATGAAATTAAGTTCGATTTTTTAAATTAATTATGTTCGATTAAAATGAACTCAGTAACGATGTGACAGTAGGTATAAATCATTATATTTAATATTACAATATACTTTGACTTTGACTTCGAAAATTTGACACATAGCGGCTCCAAGGATTTTAGAACCACGATATGCTATGAAAAGTCCTAAGCCTATATATAAGTTACTAACAACATATGTAGGTCTAGGGACGAAGCTATATGCAAGAATGAGATAGTGATAATATCTCATTCTTGCACAAAGCTTCGTCCAGTTTTTCGTAAGTTGTACTTACGTAAAATTTACGGGTATAAAGGCCGCCTAAAGTTACGAATTTAATAATCATAATCCGTTCTACTGGTGTCAGAAGTAGCGGAGAAGTGACATGAAATTTAAGTGAAATTTATTCGGTAACATTTTTCTCAGAAACGTTTCTTGTCAATTATGTAATTTTCAGAAGTATGTATGTGTAATATGTGAAATGTTTCAGAAATTGCCCATCGCTAAATACAATACAATACTTTGTGCAATGCTGACAGTCAGCACCAGTCTATTAGCGTTATTTCGGCACCAGTCACAGTTCTAGCGAGCCTGGGGTCCGCTTGGCAACCTAATCTTATGATTTAACGTAGCACTATTTTTTGTGGGGAAACGCCTTATTGAGATTAGAGACCGGTTTTCTCACGACGTTTTCCTTCACCATAAAGCTAGTTCTGAATATCAAATGACATTTCGTACTTAAGTTCCAAAATACTCATTGGTCGAACTGAGGTTTGAACCCAGAATCTTCCAGATTGAAAGACCAACGTCTGCTACCTACTACGACTAGTAGGTCACAACCGTTTACGGAATTACATAATGCTGAAAGTAAAAACATTTAAAACACGTATCTCGGACACAAACTGTCGAATAACTTTTTTTTCCTGGTTGATACATAGGTAAGGAAATGATTTAATTCTCTATTTTAAAGCTAGTTTGGTCTCTGTACGTGAAAAATCATTAAGCGGGTCAATAACACCCAATGACCTTTAAAGAAAGACCTTAGAAGCTTCGGTAGCCTAGTCGTTCAAGCACTCGACTTTTAAACAGGCGGTGGTCGGTTCGATCACCGTCCGTACCACTGAGTTTTTCGGAATTTATGTATGGAATGTCATTTGATATTTATCGATAGCTTTTTGGTGAGGAAAAACATCATGAGGAAACCTGCATACCTACATCTGAGAAGAAATTCAAAAGGTGTATGTGAAGCCTCCAATCCGCACTGGGCCCGCGTGGAGACTTGCCCATACCCTCTTATGAGAGGAGGCCTGTGCTCAGCAGTGGGACGTACATAGGCTGATGATGATGATGATGACCTTTAAAGTAAAGTGTCCAATGCATATTAATGAATTCTTAAAACGATTTTTCTCGGTATCTAAATTATAAACCGCAAATATGGAAAAAGTTTGCCTACTACGACGATCGAACCCGGGTACCTCCATATTCCTAGTCAAAACTCAGAGCCATCGTTGTATCTCTGACATTGACATCTCTGACGTAGAAACCGGTTAATTTCGTTCAACAAAAACAAAACCTGCTGAAGAACAGTTCTCTCATATTAACCGTTTAAAAACCGGTAACCGAAAACGAGAACACTATTATTTCGGTTTGACGTCTAGAGGCAAAACCGGTTTGGTTGAAAATACCGGTATCCGATCCCTGTTTCATAGAACTATAACATAAATTATTCGTTAAGTGTGTGATAAGTCATTGTTTATTTGTGAACGAAATGAAGTGGCTGTGTAACACGATTCTGTTTATTTAAATATTAATATGAATTAACACTTAACGTTTTCTAGGAATGCTTTGGTATGCTTTATTATACCATTACGACCTAGCCACAGATGTCATATATACCATAGATCAAGCAAACGTATCTAGGTACTTCGCGTGTCAAATGAACTAAGTAAAATCTACTGAGTTGTCCGTCTTTATTGCAGCTTTCGGGCGTCAAATTTTGTAAGTTGAAGTAAACAAAAACATTAATAATGCCTCCTTAAGTAATATTGATTGCAACAACACAAAAAAATATGAATACTCAAGGGCCTAAGACATATTTAAAATCGTAGGCAAGTAACAACTTCATTACAAAATCTGACACGCTCGGCCGCCATACAAATGAATGAACTTGTTTCTTCTATCCAAATCTGATTCTGTGACAATTTCCAAAAGCCACACAAACTGAAATCACAAGTAAAATATCAAAACCATGTATTACTCTAGACATAAAAAAAATACACAATTATAATAAAAACAAAACCAAAATCACAAAATACCATAATACCAATCTAAACTTAACTAAAGAACCTTTAAGCTAAAATAATTTAAGTAAATTTTTTGTAAAATATTGTATAAACAGTAAAAGTTTGTAATAGATTTAAACAATTTACCTAAATTGAAATTACGAATAATACAAAATGTAATCTTAGCACATAATCTATAAACTTGTAGATTAGACTAAGTGTCTGTACAACATAATTGCTCTATTTTTATGATATAAACAGTTTACATTTTTTTTTACTTCTGAGCAGTATTGAACCGAGGAGAAGTTTCATAAGTTGCAAAACTTCCATAGAAAATGTTCTTGGAAATCTAAATTTAACAAATAATCTAATCAAGTCAAGACAGAAACATTCTCATCAAGAAACATTCTCAATGGGAACTTACTATTAAATTATCATGAAATTTCTGGGAAACTTTCGAGTTTGTTGCTGTAATTTAAAGAATGTTCTTCAACTTGTACATTGCTACTTCTGAAACTGTACAGTGATATTTCAGTGATATTTTGAGATAAAAATAAATTTGATGACAAAATAGCTGTAGATATTTTGAATTATTACTCGCTTTTTAAGGATCTTTGAATATCAGAATAAAATCGGCAATATCCAGATCGCAAACCCTAAAAGTACTCTATCTCTATACTTTTTACAAACATGTTTCGTTAGATAGTTCTCTATGATAGTATTAAGGTCCCCGGTTATATAAAGGGTAATACAAATGCTGAAAGCACCCTACACATTACACAGTTGCTCAACAGCAAAACAGACATACAATAGACGACCATAAACAAGGATTAGGAACACAATCTACGGTCCATCAGCCATCACTAGCGTGGGTCAGTGATCACATATCCCAGAAGGAGCGTAGCAATTCCTTGCCCCCCCTCTCATACTGGACTAATTAATGTATGCCTAGGTAAGGGTGGTCCAAAAAAACATTTATTTTATTTTCCCATGGGGCACCCCCTTATTTTGTTACATCTGTTAAGTTGATAAATTATACCAAGTTTCATAATTTTATTTAAACTATGAAGTGGTGCTCAACGCCTTTGATGTTTTTTATATTGTATGGAATGTGAAAACATGAAATTACTGTTTCTTAACTTTTTATTTTAGTTATTGCTTCTAGACTGTTTAAACATAGGATTTTTAAGTAACAAAGTATAAGTTAATTTTTGTTTCTATTTTTTAACCTTATTTGAATCTTCACCAAGAAGTCAACCGAATCAATACTTTATTAAAAATAAAAATAAATTGTATTTTTTACCATCATGACTTTTAAATCCCGTTTTGAACAGTATTAAAGCAATTATTGACATAAAAATCATAAATATAAAATATTTATTTATTTTGGGATTCATAAAATATCATAATAAATATATTTTAGGGATAGTCTCGTTAATTCATCAAACTCTAGCGTTCCTATTGCATCTTTATGAAAATGAAGTCGTTTGTAGTCGATTCGATTATTGTATGTATCTCCTTAAAAGTGAGTCGGGATTTTTCAATATTCTGTAAAAAATATGAAGGGTCCACGGAAAAAAAAAGTCAAGCGCTTAAAAAAAATCATGGCAAATTCACACCTTATTCTTTCATTAGTAAGGTGTTTTTTCCTTCTGTTATTCGAATTGACTAGACATGTTCTTTCCGTGGACCCTTCATATCATCTTTTTGTGGAACAAGTCAAATTGTTTTATTCAATATTTTTGAGTTGTGTTTTTAAATAGTAACACATAGCTTTACAAAAGCGGGCTTAGCCAAGATGCCATTCTTCAATTGTATACGATAAGTGATAAGTAATAAATGTATGAGAAAGGTCACGTGACCACCCATTTGCACCATCGACCTATAGTTTTCCAACTTGCGGTTACAAATCATAGATGAATTTAGTTTACTTCATTTATTATAGATCGGCGGCGCTCATTTGCAGTGCATCCACACAAACTAGTGACTTGTAAACTTGTATGAGCTTCGCGTGGGAAATTAGTTCCGCGGTAAATGCAGGTTTGCGCTTACATTATGATGCAGGACAAGATGCAATTGAGGTAAATACTGAGGATCGCAAGGTGACGATTTACTTTCACTGGAATATGTATTGCGTCTGATGAAATATAGAGGGTGTTCACGTGTAGTGAACATGCATCAATCTGGGACAAGAAACTGCATCAAAACAAAAGATACGCAATCCCGTGTAAAAAAAAGAGACACGGCGATATTCGCCCGGCGGTGATAGCTGACAGCTGGGCGAGTATCGCCGTGTCTCTTATTTACACGGGGGTGCGCATCTTTTGTTCGTGTTTATAGCCGATAGTTCATAGCTTAGCAGCTCGCGGTGAGACCAGTGCCTAAATCTAATACGGGCGATAAGTTTAACCAGATATGGGATCATCATCATCATCATCAGCCTATGTTAGTCCACTGCTGGACGTAGGCCACTCCTATTAACTATGCATATAGACGCATTAGGAGGTAAATGCCCATAATCGCCACGCTGGGCAAGCAGATTGACGATCGCAGTAATGTGTCCACTATGATGATGCCCATCATCAATCTTGTAGAATGATCAGCGACACTTCAATCCCTTAGTCGACTCTTACGACACCCGCAGGAGGAGTTGGGGTGCTGACAAATGTATTCTTACTGCCGTCACCACACGGCAAGATATGGGATACATTAGTGTAATCATGGATTACTGGTTTTTTCTTATTAAGTACCAAATTATGATCCCACAGATATTTTTAAAGATTTTAGGAGCAGCTATGTAGGTAAGAACAAGAACATTAGTTAATATTAGTATGCCAGTTGTCAATTATCATTCTGCTTTTATAATTAGCTGTCAACGAGCGGATCACTTGAGTGTGTTGCTCTATTTGTGCGCCGAATTCTTTCATACGGATAATATTGTTGCTCTAATTTTAAGAAATGTAAATTTAAATGTACCTACTCAGCGTTAAATAATTTTTACATAGCTATACAAAAACTTAAACAATAATATGAAATTAAATCTAATTGCAAAAAAAAGGTTTAAGGTGGTTTTATAAGATTTATTGTAGTTTTTTATTTTATTCAGTTTTTTTTCGCAATTAGACGTAATTTTATATTATTGTTTAAGTTTTGTACCTACTTATTATGTCCTTTTTTGACATCGCAGGGGAGAATGCGTTTCGAGAACAGCCCCCGTCAAGAGCTTCGTATTAGACTAACACTTTGTTTAATAGTATTATACATTACTATAGAGGACGGGAAACGAAGGGTTACAGGCCAAGTAGTTATATCTGGCCAAAGGAACTAAGGCCAGATAGGGATACGCGGCCTGTAACCCTGTGTCTCGCCGAGATTTGTATAGTGCTTTTCTCAAACTTGCCATGAAATAAACAAACATAAAACAAACTGATTTCGGCGAACCATACTATTTTATTTGTAAATATACCAATAATACAGTATCGTAAAACATTTAAAAAAAACATTCGCGCCTAATTTTTTTCTTATCTGTTTGAGATATTCTTTTACCTGGTGGTATAGACATCAGTTCTAAGGTTATTTTTTTTTCTGTGGCAGAATGTCAAGACCTTGTGTCACAATTTGACGTTTCAAAACAAAAAACAGTCTGTTTGCAGTTCTAGGTGTGAAATAAATACATGAAATCTCTTTACATATCATCTTAGCATATGACACCGGAGACATAGTATTTCCGGGTTTAATTTAAAGTAAGTAAAATCAACATTCCGTAGCAAGTTTGAGAAAATGTATTTACATTTACATGATATCAACGAGTCGTCTAAATGCGGAATCTAAGGGACAAATACTATGGACTAGTCATAAAACACAGAAGGTCGCGCATTGCTTCTGACGTTTTACGGCGGGCCTTTGTCAGATAAAAACCTATTCAAGAGAAGAGTAAAAACCTATTCAACGAGACACTTTGGTCACGCTTCTTACCATGGACATGTGTTGAAATCATAGAAATGAACACGCAGAGACAGGGATCGGAACCAGTTTTTTTGAAAAAACTCGAAACAGCTCAATATTTTAAAATGTTTCACACTATTTATGTAGTAGGTACTGAATATTGTATGTAATTAACAACATTGTATTTTTAAATTAGTCCACTAAAATAATTTATTATATACCGAAAAATT
>JALPQI010025271.1:0-18761 GCA_025490895.1 Thaumatotibia leucotreta
CGTAGAACCGATGGCCGTTGGGGCGGGAGGGTTCTTGAGTGGCGGCCACGTACCGGAAGGCGTAGCGTGGGTAGGCCCCCACAAGGTGGACCGATGACCTGGTGAAGGTCGCAGGAGTCCGCTGGATGCGGGTGGCGCAGGACCGGTCATTGTGGCAATCTTTGGGGGAGGCCTATGTTCAGCAGTGGACGTCTTTCGGCTGATATGATGATGACGATGATGAAAGTACGTGGTAGGGCCGCAGTTTCCTCCGAGGAACCCGACGGTGCTCAGACTTGGTTTTAACGGAAGTTCAGAAGCAAGGCCGTCTTTAACTATGGGGGGGGGGGGGGTTTAGCCTGGGCACCCAAGGATTTCGGGGCCCCTTTCGAAAGGAAAGTAAACGTGTGAATAAATGTGAGGAAAGTCGTCGATCTTTTGGGGGCCCCCTGACGATGGGGGCCCTGGGCACGTGCCCCTTGTGCCCTTGTGGTAAAAACGGCATTGTTCAGAAGTCCACTTCGGAGTTGATCAGTGTAACCCCCCCCCCCCCCTTGAGTAGTAATGAACTATTGACGCTTTCAAAAGGCGTCACATTGGGTAGGCAGCATACGAAACTAAAGGATAATGATTTATCTACCTTGTCATATTGACAATAACACGGCTTTCATACTCAGTGTAATTCAGTGAGACGAATGGTACAGCCGATTACAAAAAGATGTCTCCACTTTTTACCTTATTACAATGCATTACGGCGAAAATGTGGATACATATCTTTGTAGTCCATTGCACATAAATGTCCTTGACTGAACAAACGTGCTTTTGCGCATGACAGAGCTCATTCAAAGTATTATAATGTAAATTTTTTTCGATACCTAACCCAAGCCGCTAACTGTTAATGCGATTATGTTTAGGACCTATACGGCCCCACCGCGAACTCCGCAAATTTAGGGGGTTTTTGTTTAAATAAATAAATAAATATTTTGGGACATCTTACACAAAATTATATTATTAGTATTTAAGTTATTTTATTTACTTATAAGTTTTTACAAAATATGTTACAATTCATCACAATACAAGAGCGAAAAAAAATTAGTTCGAAACGAGCGGCGATAAATTAAAACAGGACCAATGGGGATGTTTTAAATCGACACCAGTTACTAATTTCCTTTTCACACGTGTCTTATACGACGTTTTTCAGTAAGTAACTACAGACGGCCCTCCGAAGTTTCGATCTGACAAAAAATTTACCACTTCTCGCACAAGCGCCTAAAAAAGCACCATCAGTACTGATAAAGAAAAGGACTTAATTGTGTTCTTATTAAATTATTAACGCGCTAAGACCGCTAAGACGTCATAATCAAGAAAACAGCATGGCTTCATCCAGTTCAGAGAAGAACTTATCACATCGTAACGGAATCATTATCAACAATGATTCATTCTCCGGTTTGACCCTTTGATTAGGTACTGTAGTAACGTAATGCGATGCCGATAGGGGACTTAAATAAATAAATAACTATTCGGACACAACATAGACAGATCAGACCAACCTAGCCCCAACAGTATAATCACAAGAACAAATTAAAAGCAGACTTCGTCACATTTCTCCTAGATCCTATCCTCAAACCCCGACGTGGCGCCAACGGGACCATCTAGGGGTTATACCTACTCGTATCCGTTCGATTAAAAAAATATTGATAATCGGTTCAGTACCTATTCTCGAAGATATCGTATAACATACCTACATAAGCAACGTAACCAAAATAAGGGCTCATGCATAATGCGACTTTTTTTCGACTGGTACTTTTTGATCTGTTCTGCCCTGAAAGGCATGGAATTATTCCTAAGTATACCTACACTCATGAAAATATGCAAAGATTTTACTTTAACACAGGAGACGTGATTGATGTACTAACTTTACTATTACCTTTTCTAAGCCTACTGATAAATAGTTAGCTACTAACATACCTACATTTATATGTATATAAGGTAGTTATTAGAGTTATTACTCGGTGTAATAGGGATTACGTACGGGTTAATTCAAGCACAACATATACGAGGGTAGATCAAAAAGTAATTAGAATCGATATGTCAGAATAACAGAATAATATTTTTTTTTATTATCAAAAGTAATTAAAATAAAAAATAGAATAGAATAAAATACTCGGAAAAACTTCAAAATGTTCAATTTTAATAATGAAAGCAGTAGAACATTCGTATTTATTAATAACAATTCTAATTACTTTTTGATCTACTCGTAGGTACCCTCTTAATTCAAGTACTTAACGCATTAAATATCCAAAAACATGTCTGCAGTCGCGTCTAATTGGTATGCCCCTTTTCGTACATATTGTATGAAAATAAGTGGGTTGTGGCAATTAGGCCGTAGACATATTTTTGAAAAATGACCCAACATAGGCAGGCTATGGACAGATTTTATAAAAAAAACTGTCCATAGCCTGCTTCCAGAGATTACTATAGGTACTCTGTGATTTTATGTAATTAATACAAGATGCAGCTAATGCACGAAAGCCATCGCAAAAAGGCTTCCTATTCTTCGGGTATACAATCCTGGGAAACTGACGAATTAATTATGGTTTCCTTAACACGGCTCGGCTTATTAATACAGTCCCTGTACAAGTATTTTTTTAACCGATTAAAAAAAAGGAGAATTTTCTCAATTAGACTCTTTTTTTGTATGTATGTTACTCGATATCTCCGAGAATCTTGAACCGATTTTCATTTTTATTTTATCCAACAGCAACCTCGCGATGGACTAAATCGGTCGGTTGATGGAATTTTGGAAAATTACGTTTTTTATTAACTATTTGGTGATTATTATTATTTTTATTTCCACGGGAAGATATGTCTAGGGTGTAATATTCTGGAATCATCCTATAGTAGGTACGCATTTAAGAATAAGCTATTTTCTACAAAGTGTGACGATAACATATTAAAATTACAGCGCTACATATCCTTAAAAATTACAGTCGTATGGACGAAAAAATATAAATATATTTTCCTATCCTCAACGGCTAGTGGAATGGGAAGATAATATAAGGAAAACGAGTACTTAGAAGTAACGATAATTAGAACAAATTCCTGTGACGATTTCTAAGAACCTCACGATAAGAGAACATTAGCATATTCGCTGCAGTTCCGGTCACCTTTGACTTTTCCTTAACTGGGTTCTTTCTTAACAAAACTTTTGGTACAGTCACCATCATTTCAGGGCGGCTAGAGTACTCACAATCTGAGCAGTAGTCGTACCATGACATTGCAAGTATCGGTAACGTTAGATTTTATTCGATACGTAAAGCAGGCCATCGCTTGCTCCAATATATCAGTGTAAGCGCGATATAATGCATTACGTATCGAGTAAAACCTAACGTATCCTTTACTTTCTAACTCATGGTACGGCTACAGAGGGCCTAGTGTAGGTGATAACTTATAAAAACGTCTACGTCGTTTACGTTTTCATCGTCATTTGTATGAAATGGCGATGAAAAACGTAAACGAGAACGAGACGTTTTTTATAAGATATTACCTCAGGAACCGTTTTCGTTACGATGCTTAGCCAACTTGCCAATAGCTAACGCTTAATCGTCAATCGTAAACGAAACGCAGCTAACTGTCTTTGTCGCACTAATATGAAAGAGTGACAGAGAGAAAAAACTACGATACGCTACTAAGCGTTAGCGATTGGCAACTTGGCTAAACCATCAGTACGGTACTCACTCTAGTTAGCTCTCACTTGTCATGAACTGTCGCGTAACAAAGTTTACAGATACATACCTCTTAATTAATGATTACTTACGTTAATTAATCCTATTCCTGATTTAATATAATTTATAGTCTATAAGTATTAGTTTTACACACTGTATAAAAGTCGCTATAAGTTAGCCACCCTAGGTCGTATTTTCATATGTTTGCATTATCTATTTGCAACTAACTGCCGATGATCGTATGGCCATGTATCGTTTCCTACATTCTCCCAAAGACGAGCGATCGCTCAATTGTGTCCGGCTAATAATAGAACTGCAATAATTGTCGAGGTTAAAGGGCAAGTGTGGCCGTGTGGTGACCAGCCCTGTCAACATGGCAGGACAGGTCTCAGACCAGATAGTCTAGTAAGACAGTCATGTGCGAGTATACTCTGGCCAACCAGTTTGTCAGTAGAAATAGGCGGAAGATTAAATAGTACATTACGACACAAGTGCGACACAAAACACGACCGATGGGGAGCGTTTTAAATCGACACGAGTTACGAATTTCGTTTTTGCACGTGTCTCGTACGACGATTTTTAGTGCAGATGGCCCTCCGAAGTTTTGGACCTGACGTAAAATGACACACTTCTCGCACTAGAGCCTAAAAAAGGCACCATCTGTACTAAAAAAATATATAAGCGCGAAGCCAATATACATTTTAAATTTCGATATTGTCGCCTTTTTAGGGTTCCGTAGTAAACTAACTACCCTTAGATGTTATATGTTAAAGAAAAAATACCGAAGTTTACTCAAGTGGGAAAGAAATTGACCCGAACGGCGTGGTTCACAGTGCCTGAATATCGATCAGATAAATTTTTGCTGTTTTTTTTTCGTTTATATGTCTGGGGACAAAGATAGTGATAAATTTATCTGACGGATGTATTTCCAGCGATTGTAAAAGAGGTCGTAAGCTTGAGATTAAATACACCTACAAATAAAATTTCAATTATGCTGTTCCCAATATTGGGACACATTTCCTCGGTGTATTGCTTTTGGAAAAAGCCTTTCAATCATCTTGTTAAAAACCTTCTTTATCTCCTAAAACTACGAAGTTAATTCTTTTATACATAGGTACTTATTGACTTTTGTCTTATCTCTTCAACGGTTATTCTCAAAATAAATAGCCACCGTTTATTTGTAACAACCCTCTTACCGACATACAAAATTTATGAAAATGGTCGTGGCAATTAGTTTATGTTAAGTTTTTTTCTTACTTTTTCCTGGTTTAATCAGAATTGCCAGAAACTCGGACACCCTAGCGAGTTTGACAACTGAGACATACTCGTATTAAGTACAGAATAATCACTGCACCGTCTAAAACGGAACCCTTATAGATTCGTCATGTCCGTCTGTCCGTCCGTCTATCCGTCTGTCACAACCGATTTACTCGGAAACTATAAATGCTACAGTAAATAAATTTGGTAAGTATATATTATATTTGGAAAGTAACATGTAACTGAGGGATAGAATTTTTTTTTTAGTTGTATATAAGCGTGTGGGGTTTTAATAGAAAGGTCTTTGAAAATGATATGAAGGTTTATAAATCTCATTTTTATTTAAGGAAATCGTTTTCGAGATATCAGCTCTCAAAGTCTGAAAAATGTGTCCCCCCGTCTATTTTTTAAACTACGCGATATAAAATTTAAAAAAAAATATGTTATGCACATTAATAAACTCTATCAACGATTATTAGTTTGATTAAATTATCTCCTATAGTTTTTGAGGCAAGTTGATTTAACTGTATTTCTTTAATAATAAATTGATAATGGTACGGAACCCTTTGCGCGCGAGTCCGACTCGCACTAGGCCGGTTTTTTATTTCTTCGTTTAAATAAGATAAACAGAAACATTAGGTACCTAATTAAATTTTCGTCCATGGGACAGTTTGTTGGTGTTTCGCTTAATGCAATCTTAAACTACAGTCAAGTAAATTAGGGCCAGTCAAGCAATTGGAACCCTATGCCAGTCAAGAACTTGCATAGTTACATTAAAAATCTGATTGTAAGATCTCTTCTCTTAATACTTGTCATTTTGACATAGTTCTAGAGCGGCCTAGCGTCCCAATCCCAAATGGTCGGCTCCAATAATATGTATACAATTTTGAACCTTATTCCTTTGACATACGTTTCGAAATGTATACATATTATTAGACGTGACTGTACGTACACTCGACTCTGTAGGTAGATATATACCTATTTAATTATGCACTTATGTTTTTCTATTTTCAGCGTTGAAATGTTTACCTGGAGACGACGCGTGCGCAGCTCAACTATCAGAACAACAACAATTAGTGGGTGAGTTTCAACGGAATTTCCTAGATAAATAATATTTTTGATAATACTATCTGACGGCTCCCGACCCCGCGGCAGACCAAAGAAACGATGGCTAGATGTCATAAGGGCTGACAAAAGCGTAAACGGGCTTATACCAATCGTCTGTAGAATAAAAAAAATGTAAACAAACCTAAAAACTTGCATATTATTCCATAATCATGCGCGCGCTTGTCAAAGTCAAAATATTTATTTGTCTTAATGGGTGGTGTTACAATTTTCACAATATTGGTTTTATTACTTACGGACTTAAAATTTTAAACCTTGATTTCACATATATTTTTAGTTAAGGTTATTGATATTTATTAGTATATTAACGTAAAAATCCAATCCCAATCTGACAACGTGTTTCACGAAATGTAGCAAAGACGTTAAATGCTACGTAAAATCACCAATTTTTTTAAAATTATACCGACGATTGGTATACAGTTGAAGATGCCTAAGATGGCGCTAAGTGGAGGAAAGGTAGTAGGTAGAAGATAGGAAAGCGGACCCCGGAAAAGCCGGGATAACGCTTGGTAGATGAAAAAGATGACTATCGATTCGTGTATATACGTAGTTCTATAAAACAGGTTATTTATCGATCCAATTCGTACCTACGTAGATTGCTAATAATAACTCATTACTTCATTATCATCGACGTAAATAACTCCACTTGCTTACTGGTCTTAAATAGACACTAATTATTTTGCATATGTCAATTATGAACAAGTACCTACTTATATAAATAGACATCTTACAGTCGCGCTCATAAACGTAGGTAAAATGGGGAATATGCACGGGACGGAATAATGGTCATTTTTTAAATTGATGTTATTGTCTAATTGCCGCGACCAATGTGTTTTCATACAAATGAAAGCGTTGCGGCAATTAGGTGTGGCCGCATACATTATTTAGAGTTACTTAATCCTAGGAAAAAAACATTTTGTTAAATTAATCAATAAAGCGTGTATGGTTTTAGGAATATAGTGATTGTCATTTTAATATTTTGTTAGTGTAAGTCTTTTAAACGGTTATTTCGTTGGCAATATGATGGTTATATCGAGGGTTGCCTGGTGAAACCCGATAAGTAGAGCAAACCGGTTTTTGAAATACGAACTATATGACACTTACGTGAGGTCGATGAAAAATTATCTCGATTTATCGGGTTTCACCACGCAACCCTCGATATATGCAAGACAGTTGTTCTAGTTCTAAAGTTATAATAGTCAGTTCTTTTCATTTACGCCCTCAGATGTTCGGCCGAAGGATCCAACTGACGCCATTAGAGAGGCCGAGTGCTTAACGGGGAGTGAGTGGGAGAGCAACTGCCACCGCTGTCGCTGCGTGGATGGAGAGGCGCAGTGCTTGCGGCAGCCCGACTGCGAATCTATCGGTAAGTAGGTAAGCATCCAGTTTTCTGAACAGATTGTCAGTGGCCATAGAATGTATGAAACAAACTCGTTGGTACTTGCACAGTCTAAAGGATTATTATAACAACTCAACGATTCGATACTATGCCAAATATTGAAATTTAAGCCTTATGTCATAGTTATATTAAAATAGTGTACGACGAGTGGTCTACGCGTCGTACACTAAAGGTCAACCCGGCTCAACCTCCTCACGTTCGTCACACATTGACCACACGTTGTCCACGCGGCGACTATACGTTTGCGACTGATGTGTATCGATCAACCATTTGCATTGCCCACCTGTTCACGCCTCGTTGTCCATTAGTGACCATTGGGTGGATCACCATTGCCCCCCCCCCCCCCCTGGATCCGTGCCTGGTGTCATCTTAATCTCATAACTCTGTGTTCCAGAAAAGCCGATTCGATGCAAGCCAGACACGTCCTTCAAGCGAGATTGTAACTCTTGTCGCTGTCTACCGAGTGGCCTGGGCATCTGCACTATCATGGGATGTGAGGGCATACCGAGTAAGTGATAGACTCTATTTCTCATATTCTCAGTACACTATTATTCAATATACTCTATGGTTCTCAGCTTTTCCCTATCTAGAGATTTTCGATATACAAAAAGTACGAAAACAGCTGTAAGTACTTGTGTTTTGGGATGAGTGATGGAATGTAATCGGAAATCTGATTGTTAGGCTTTTATGCTTTTTATGTGGGTACTGTACTGTTATACAAATAAAAATAGATACCTACTGCCTGTCCAATCTAAAATTAATATTTAGGCTAAGCTGATTTTAGATAGTCTCAGTGTCCACTATATCGTATTTTAAAATAAATATAGTAATATCTTGTATTGTCAATCAAAACAAAAATGTACGCTTTAAGGGATTAATACTAGCCAATCTCTTGAGACAACTGATTTTCATTCCAGCGGAGCTCCCGACACCGTCGAAGCCCGACGTACCTATGGGAGTAGATTGCGCCCCCGGCACCACTTGGCAGAGCCAGTGCAATGACTGCGTTTGTTCCCCGGACGGGCGGCGGCATTGCACCGAGCGGGCTTGTCCTGGCCAGGAAACTGGTAAGAACATACCAAAATACACATTTCTTGCATCGTTTCAAGGGCATCATCTTCAGCCTGTTTTAGTCAACTGCTGGATTTAAGCCTGCTCTATAGCGTATACGGAGGAGCATTAGGTAAGGGTATTATTGCGTCTTTAATAAATGTATGGTAAGAGACACTTCAATCATTTTATTAGTTCACCCAAGGGAGTGTTTGGGGTAGTGACAAATGCATTGCCATCACTACGCGGCCATCGTCTTAAACTCGCTGGCTCCAGTTCAGGCCAGGAGACTGACAAGTAGGCACAAGTTCCATAGATTCACAATACCGTAGTGTTCTGCTCCCAGTATTACTTATACCGGTAAGAACATACCGAAATACCCGAGATTTTTGGCATAACTTCCAGAAAATCATTATGATATGCTCATCGTCTTATGCTCACTAGGACATCTTGTTCTGTTCAATAACTAAAACAAGTTCTGTGCAATATGGTCCTTCCGAGTGATACAACTTATAAATACTTAGAGAAACATGAAAGAAACCAGAGTCCAAGTTGATAGAATGAATACTAACACTATCACTCCTTATCTCTTTGATTATCCACGTACCGTATTTCTATTTATATGAAAATAGCTCGATTATAATAAACTGTTTGTCGTGGTTCCCATGGCACCACTCACTAACGGCAAAGTAACGCAGGTTTTTAGTGGGTAGGTATTCTCCGCTGTGAGTGAGCCCCCATACGAACCCTCTCTGGGCCACCCCTGGGTCCGGGGGTGGATGCGTAAAAGCATTCTTTCATGTGAAAACAATTTGACGTATTCCAGAGCCCCTCCTCCGCTGCGCGCCTCATAGCCAATGGAAGAACGACTGCAACATGTGCTTGTGCATCTCTGGCCGCGCCATGTGCACGCGGATGGGCTGCATGGCGATTCCCAGTAAGTTACTACTTAAATAATAATAGTAATTACGGTTATATGATGTCCCACTGCTAGGCACAAACGTCCTCGCCAGTTTAACTACGCTGGCTCGAACCGTGTTGGGAACTTTACATACACATTTGAATTTCTTCGCGGATATATGCAGGTGCCTTTATATAGGCCGGCTCATATAGGGATTATAACTTATATAGAACGGCTCATACTAAAACAGACCCTGGATTCGCTTTATTTTGCATATCAAGTACTTAAACATCACGGAACTCGAAGGTGTCTCCAAAGCCTGCAACGGACAAAGCCTGTTCTAGTATGAACGATAGGTACTTTAGTAGTTTTATAGCAATATTTGTAACCAAACAAACACAGCTGAAATTTTGGATGCGCTCACTGCTGAAAAAGAATGAAGGAAAGAAAGACTGTCGTTCGGGGCTTAGAGCATATTACAGGGTCCAGCTATAACATTAGATAGCGCATGTTTTGCAGTTTATCACAGGTATTATTTATGATTATATTGTGTTGAATATAAAAAAAAACATTTCAATTGTTGTCATAAACCTCAGACAAAATTACATAAAATCTTACATTCATACACATCTTAACTGGGTAATTCTCGCAACATATGACTGTGACCTAATTGGCGCGACCCTTTTATGTTCATACAAATGTTATGGGAACGGTCGTGGCAATTAGGCCATACTGTAGGATTTTTTAGAGAACAACCCATCTATTGTTGTTCGATGCGCCGTGTTGAGCATTATAAGTGCGGCAAGTGTGATGGTACCTTCGCGATCAAATCCCTCAGAGTTGATGCGCAATGACATACTTCCAAAATATTTAAATTATAAAAGCTCAACAATCTATAATATCCTATATCTCGTTTGAAATTAGTTATCTTTATAAGTAGATATAACAAGTGCCTCTTAACATTTTCAGGTGACATGCATTTTGACGACGAAAAAAGAATTCTTGAGAAGGAAGACGTAACAAAACCGGTAAGTGTTGCAATAGTTTTGTATAGTATATTAAATGCACTGGGATTAATTGGTGTGCACCAATTTTTTAAGTTTTATAACATTTTTGTTTATCGCATTAGTTATTGTTTCATTTGTAATGCACTAAGTAGAAACTGCTAATAAAAATATTCACGTAAAAATTCACTGTTCCATTTGAGAACCATAATGGTGATTTCACGCGGTACCTACCTGTGCCCACAAAAAAAGTGTAAATGCAAGTATTATTTTTTTCATCTATTAAATAAATACTGTGGTTATTGAATAATAATAACTCACATAATGTATCTCAAGAATACTTTTTGGTGCCTCAATATCATCTTTAAATTGAAATTCAAAATCAATGATAAAAAAAAAGAATATTTGAAAGTCGTCTGTTTTTTTTGATAATAATAATATATTTATAATTATGTATAGTATTAGGCTGATACGTTACTCAATTTACTAACCGAGAAATTCCGTACATAAATATGTGTATGCATATTTTTTATTTTCATACCTACTTTTGACATTTGTGTAGTCTGCTTAAGGCTTCAAGGTATCTATGGCAGGAATCACTATTGAACATGCGTTTATTTTTCATCGTTTAAGCCTCCTATTTATCAGAAGATAATAAGATAATAATATATTCTTTAAACGAGTTCCACATTAAGGGTTGCATCCGGTTAATCCCAGCAGGGGCCTATTTCTCAAAAGCTTGTAACTTGTAATACAAGCGGAAGTCCTTATCTATTTAATGGTGTTAAACAGAAACTTCCACTTGTATTACAAGTTTTTGAGAAACGGGCCCCTGGCCTAGCCTAGATGTTTTTCTGCAATCGTATACGATAAGCGATAAATCTCGTGTCCATAATACATTTCAACATCATTACATACTTATACTCGTACATTTATAAGTTTTATTACTTATCGCTTATCGTATACGATTGCAGAATGCTATCTTGGCTAGGCCTGCCGGAGTGACTAGAGATGGACCCGTTACAAGCAATTTGGACTATAATTTAAATTAATAAAAGCCATTAATCGACCAACTAATTTTTGTCAGAGACGTTCTAGGGATTAATTCATAATAGTTTAACAACACGTTCATTTATATTGCACCTCTTTTATCTGTGTTAAACAAAGTCGGTGATTGGAATCACAATTTCGGAGATACCTACACCAGTGATGATAACATACACGATTTTCATCTTCTTTTGCACATAGTTAAAAAGAGTTATAAAATGTTACTCACGGCACACTACGTTACTCACGGTGTTTGTTTTAGGTAAGTGGCATACTTTATAAATAATTAAGATTGAGTGCCTAATTGATTGCATGATTGTGAAAATTGAAGCTTACTGTAACTATTTCAGAATAATTTGCCCGAAGTACCAGAAATTAGAACTAATGAAATACTAGAACCTGAAACAAAAGATGAAGGTCATCAGAGCGAAAATTTAGAAGGCGTGGAAGCCACTCCCGATACAGTTGAAGATAAGCTAACAGGAGTAAAGCTTAAAGACTTAAAGGATTTCGATCACAATGACGTAGACACTCCAATACAAATTCCAGATCAAGTGGTGAGTGACTTTGCTGCAAATGCCAATACAAACGTTTTTGATCAAGACCTAGAATTATTAGAAACACTATTAAGTCAGAAAACTCAAGAACAAACTAAAGAACACGTATCATCTGACAAATTAAAAGGTGTCGATAGAGACGTAGAAATATTGGATGATGCTTATATTAATCAACACAACAGTCAAACAGATGGACATCATGTTAAAAAGAGATCAACTTGCAAACCCAACCAGGAGTTTCAGAATGATTGTAACACTTGCAAATGTTCAGAGACTGGACAAAGTTACACGTGCACGCAAAACGAATGTATGGACAAAGGCACAGAAGACACTGAGAAAAGCGTGGACAAAGAAGTAGAAGTGTTTATGGAAAGTGAGGTAAGTATCTATAGTAAAGGACAAGTAAATAATCAAGTTGAATTTTGGAAATAGGTACTCATTTATTTTGTAGATGGTCGAATAGTCATCAAGAAGAGATATGACACAAGATATACCTTTTTTATCCACCGAAAACTTACATAATATCCTCCTAAGACCCATACAGAGAAATATTCACAATTCGTCATTGGAATTTTAATCTACACTGCAGGAAATGAAGTAGAATTCAGTTTGTCAAAAAAAATAGTTAAAATAAATGCAACTCTGTTTCTAATTTAATAGAATTTCAATTTGTTAAATGTTAATTTGACAAGCCTGCCTGCAGGTAGAACTATGGACCTTACGAGGATAAAGAAATTAACATTCAAAGGAGCACGAGAACAGTAAATTGCTACAAAAGATCCTCATTCTGCTTGATGTGACGCAGTCAACTCTTTTCACATTCATATTTTCTTGTAACTTGTTTCATTAATTACCCGTTTCGATTCACGGTTCCCAATGTGAATTACACATCAAAATATATTATTGCATGGTTTCTACCGCGACCACCTCTTTCAGTTCTCTGTTACTCTAATGACGCCTTCGTTGGAGTGACAGAGACAAATCTCCGAAATTTGCGAACTTGGGTGTTCGCAGTAGCAGGCCAGGGCTTATGAAGTTATGGTCGTATTCATAAAATTTCAGGGTGTTGATCATATTCAACGACACTCGGTGTGCAAGCCAAGCTCAACGTTCTACGTGGGCTGCAACCCCTGCCATTGTAACGCGGATGGCACCGACTTCAGCTGCCCCAACAAGCCTTGTCCGCTGCCGGAGGATGTTGAAGTGTTTCATGAACTTCATGTATGTTTATTTTCTTGTTTATTTGCTTTATAGTACAGGGTGGTCCAAACCTTGACGTCAAAAAATTTTTTTTAGGTTCCCTACGTCATGGGCTATCAGAATATACCCCATGTATGTTAGCCGATTTTTTGTAGTTTTCGAGTTATGAATTTTTGAAAAAAAATTTTTTGAGAAATTCTGGTATAAAGAAATTTATTGATAAAAAAAAACTATTAGGTTTTTTTAATATTTCCCTTTTGTGAAAGTATAACTACAAATAAAGCATTTACTGACAGAAAAATTAGCGTCCTCACTTTGATACAAGTAGGATAAAAAATACCAAATTCAAAATTTTACGTTAAAAACGCATCAAAATAGCATTAATGTACGTAAATAAAAAAAATAAAACATATCCCAAGGATTTTTGGTAATTTAAAGACTGTCCTAGACCTTAAACCTTCGTAAAAGCAAAAAAAAAGTGATCCTTAATGATGAGGATTTTTCGGAATGGTCGGTCAAGTAAACTTTAAAAAAACTTCAACATTTTTAATTTAAAAATAAAGTAAAATTTCGTCTGTTTTGTTGTTCTTATCAATAAAAAAAGACAAAAAATACCACGAAAACTCAATTTGTGTAGTTATTCAAGTCATTTTTTACTACTTTAAAATTTTAAGGTTTTTTAAGTTTATTTGACCGACTACTCCGAAAAATTCTCATGATTAAGTATCACTTTTTTTTTGCTTTTACGAAGGCTCAAGGTCTAGGGCGGTCTTTAGAATACAAAAATTCCTTGGGATATGTTTTATTTCTTTATTTACGTACATTAATGCTATTTTAATGCGTTTTTAGCGTAAAATTTTGAATTTGGTGTTTTTTATCCTACTTGTATCAAAGTGAGGACGCTAATTTTTTTGTCAGTAAATGCTTTATTTGTAGTAATACTTTTACAAAAAGAAACTAGTTAAAAAACCCAATAGTTTTTTTTTTATTAATAAATTTCTTCATTCCAGAATTTCTCAAAAAAAAATTTTCAAAAATTCATAACTCAAAAACTACAAAAAATCGGCTAACATACATAGGGTATATTCTGATAGCTCATGACGTGAGCAATCTAAAAAAAATTTTTTGACGTCAAGGTTTGGACCACCCTGTATAAATTATCTAACACGAGAGCCATAAAAATGTCATACTATCCGTCTATTTCTACAAAAATGTAGCCAGATTAATGAAGCGTATGAAACGCTCGAAGAATTAACCTGCAGTGGAGATAAATTAAATGGCCAGGCTAATTTGATCTACATAGATGTATGGCTTCAACAGTACGGCTTGTAAAAGTTCGTTATATTCATGAATTTTGCAAGGTATTAATTTTAGGACGTAATAAATATAAGGGCCTCGGCAAAGAGTACGATTTTGTACCGTTTGGCATAGAAACTTAAGGTTCATGGGGCCCCAGCGCACGCAAATTGTTTGCTGAGATCGCGAAACGTCTGGTTGATGTAACTAAAGACCGAAGAGCTGGCGACTTCCTCGCACAACGCATCAGTATTGCGATACAGCGAGGAAATGCCGCCAGCATCCTCGGTACAATGCCACAAGGGCCAATCTTAGATATAGGTTAGGTTAAGTAGATTAGTTAAATTTAATCTATGTAGGTACATAAATTGTAGTTTTGTAAATAAATTTTAGGACTACAAATTTAACAATAATTTCTTGATTGTTACAGGAGATGAAGCCGATAGTGCCGTATAAAGGGGAAAATACCAAAAATAAACCAACTAAGTAGACAACCCAAACCATATTTAATTATTGTAATTTAATTTAACTATAAATAATTTATAGACATGCGTTTGTTATCGTGATAAATTATTATTACCGTTTTAAATTAATTCATTTGCCTTTTATTTCCCTTCTTTATTTCAGGAATATACATTGTGTGCTTGAAAAAACCGTCTATGTGATATGCAGATTTTAGTGAATTAAGTATCTCCCTTTTGACCAACTTACGTCTGTCAATTTTACGGTTTTCGAAATGTTTCTTTCATTTGTGCAATAAAACAATTGTTTACTGATTCTGAAAAAAGTCTGATTCTTAGGGTGCGGCTCCACTGAGGCGGAGAGGAGCGGAGATGTGCAAAATTGACCAATTACATTCTTCAAATTCAAAATTCGAAACACTGTCATGCGGTCTCATTGGCCAATTTTGCACATCTCCGCTCCTCTCCGCCTCAGTGGAGCCGCACCCTTATTATGGAATGCCAGCCCGCGATTACGTTTCAAAACGAATCGGCCAATGCACAAAATTTTAAACACTGAAAAAAAAAAATCTTTTTTATTTTGTTTCTTGCAGAGCTAGAGTAAGCGTTGATTATTTTGTCACTTTTATTGATATTATTCCGTAAGGCAAGTACTTTGAATCAGAAAATGAAACCATAATTTACTTAAATAAAAACCATCTTTTTATCGAACGAAACCTTTAATTTCATTAGTATCATATCTCTACATCAGGTATTGAAATCGGCAAAAAACGCCACGAAAAAGGTGTGCGTGGAGAACAAGATGTTCATAAAAGATTGCAACACCTGCTGGTGTAACGAAGACGGTACCAGCTACTTCTGCACCAGGAAGGTGTGCTTGCCTGGAACCGATATGCCGGTCGTCGAAGAGGGGACTCCTGAGGTACTTTGTTTTTTTTTATTAGAGTTAAAAAGAGTATATATAAGAACCTTTTTTAGGGCCGCGCCTCACTTCTTCGCGTTTTGTGGTGCGAGGCGGTGAACGTGAATATGGAGCTAGCGCGAGGCACGTCCCAAACAGACCAACTCGACGATTAGTTTATATAACATTTATTATTATTGTACAACTTTCCATCTCAATCGGTAAATAACTGGCAAGTGGATCAAATTGAACTCGCAAGATTTGATAAACAACAGACAAACATCGTGTCGTGAGGGCATTACTCAGAGCGTAAACGGACATGTCATTCATCTGGTCACGTTTTTTTGGAAGTGGCTGCATCTTTTGGTACCATTTTCGGTCGTCAGACCCGCTTCTCTATAAGACAACCAAAACCAACCACAAATCATTGAGCCACTTCCAAAAAAACGTGACCAGATGAATGAGATGTCCGTTTACGCTCTGAGAAATGCTCGGGAAATGTAAAACGTGAAACTAAATAAATGTTTGTAATAAAAATCATTATTTTCAGCAGAAGCTCCGCATCATAAAACGGGAGTGTCGCCCCGATGAAGTATTTGAGCTGGATTGCAACATGTGCCGCTGCAATCCTGACGGGAAGTCTTTCTCGTGCACTCGACGGGCTTGTATCGATCTTGAAACCAAGGTTTGACCGCGTATGACGGTGTTGGTACTTCAAAATGGCGTTGAGGTGGTGGTATAGTCTTACCCCTATATTCATAAAAGTCTCCTAACTTAGCAAGCCGACAAGCACTTTATATATTCTGTGGTGTTGTTTGTCCCGTTCTGTCTTGTTGTCGTATTGAAAAGACAGAAAAAGACAAATAATAGTTATGGGGTTGCTGAGTTAGGAGACGTTTATGAATAAATAGATTCCCGCCCCGTCGTGGCGTAGACTATTGTCGTGGCTATGAAGTTTCCTAATCCTTCCGATTTCAGCTGCGTAAATGAAACTATTAGTTTGATCAGAAAGTAAAAGTGTAGATTTCCTTGCTTCCAGAATTTCCGCACAAACTCTTAAAAGCGGTGGTCTACCCTTATTGGTTTTACATGTAAATAAATTCTTTGGATACTTCGTGTTTTTTTTACCTCCTTATGTATAAGCCTGAATGCTAGCCGTCCTAGATTCTCTTCTTCCTTTTCCTTTGTCTTAAAATCATAAGCTTTAAGAACTTCTATCTTCTCTTTCATGTGCATTTTCTTTAGAACTTTACCGGTGGTGGATTTGTCACCAGTTTAAATGTAAAAAAAAATACAAAATAACTCTATTTTATGTACACAGTCTAGATATTTTTTGTTGCGTACGGCACTCAGCGTACCTATGCTATGCGGCTTTAAAGCGCTAAACTTAATTTCTTAATAATAATATTCACAATACTTGGACACATGTCTGTCCTGCTTCAAACACTAATATACAACTGTAGTTAGAATCACATATTATGATAATTATATTAGTTACATAATTAAGTTACCAATGGGTTGGAATTTAAAATAAAAATATTAAGTAATCTTCTTTCAGTTTCTTGTAAAATTAATTTGTTATGGCTATCCTAAAAACACATCTCAGCAGTCTAATTGCCCCGACATATATTTTCGTACAAAATGTATTGAAGGGGCGTGGCAATTAGACACTGCAACAGACACATTTTCAGAAAATGACCAACGTATTTTCTCTTTCCAGAACCAAACACTATTCAGGAAGACCAGAGCAACTGCACAGGTAAACTAGCTACTTTATCTAGAATTTGTAATTTCGTATTCTCACTGTTTTGTGCACAGACCTACATTTTGTAGACCACGCATAGAGAGGCCTAACTGTAACTACTTTTAGTATTTAAGCTGTTGCTTCACGCGGCTTGCCGAAACGCAGACCGTATCGGTCACCATCATATACATAAGAGCGGCCAATGTCCTCAAATATATCTGAACGTGAACATGAACTCTAATGCCGTGACAATAGAGGCCTGTTCAGATATTTTGGAGCATCCTGCAGACTGCAGCTTAACTACCTACTTTATTTTAATTTAAGCTTTCACGGTTATCACTCATATTTTAAAGACAAACGGGACTCATATTTTAACGACAAACGGCGGTGGGCGTTTAAGTCTGCCTACGACCACGGGTGTGATGCCATGCCCGACACGTTAGGATAAAATTAAACGTAAGTTTACGCGATTAAGACCAGTTTTTCGTTAAAATATGATTGATAATCGTGAAAGTTTAAATCAATATAAACGGAACTTAATTGCGAAAACAGATGTTAAATATTAACGCATCGGGTTACACCGTACCGTAGTACCTAGTGTGACACTGTGACAGTTAGCTGCCTTTTGTTTACGATTGACGATTAAGCGTTAGCGATTGTCAACTTGTCTAACTCTAAGCGCCCTGAGATCACATTAATTGAATCCTTAAATACTTTTCAACAGGAGCCAAAGAACTGCCAACCGGGCCAGGAGTTCCGTATGGATTGCAACAAATGTCTCTGCGACAACGAGGGACAAAATTTCTCTTGCACTCGAATAGACTGTGCTGCGCTCAACAACAATAACCACAATGGCAACCGGAGAAAGAGAGGTTTGTTCAATCTGTTGACATAACGACAGAAGTAAAAAATACATTATAACCTTATTGTCGATGGCCCTTACGGCACATGGCGTCGCATTTTGTATTTACGAATCTTTTATAACGAAATAAACAACGTCGACAATAAGATTCCTTTGAAAGAAAATGTCACATATGTACTTCATACATTCTTCACACACACACATGATGATGATGATGATGATGGACGTAGGCCTCTCCTATTAACTATGCGTT
>JALPQI010025272.1:0-14119 GCA_025490895.1 Thaumatotibia leucotreta
ATTACTGGAATGTAACCCTGTAATTAATTCCAAAAGGAATTGATTACGCCCAACTCTGCAACGCCTATTATGTCCAGTAACTTTTGAGGTTAATGTTTAGGCACTGGTCTCACCGTGAGCTACTAAGCTATGGACTATCGGCTATAAACACGAACAAAAGATACGCACTGGATCCCGTGTAAATAAACAAGACACGGCGATACTCGCCCGGCTATCAAATATCACCGCTGGGCGAGTATCGCCGTGTCTCTTTTTTTACACGGGAGTGCGTATATTTTGTTCGTGTTTATAGCCCATAGTTCATAGCTTAGTAGCTCGCGGTGAGACCAGTGCCTTAACTTAGAGGCTTATCTTATTATTGAATTGCTATAGAGTGTGTTAAAAATCATACATGATTATTTTATCATATTTATTTTCAAGACTACAATAAAATTTATATAGTACCTATACATACATAGATTAAATCTAACTAAAGTAACTAATCTACTTAACGTAACCTATATCTAAGATTGGCCGTTGTGGCATTGTACCGAGGATGCTAGTATAAGATGTTTATATGCTATAACAATTTATATCAAGTTACCTGTTGAAATTTGAAATACAAGCCCTTGAAGGGAATGTATTTAAGTGATCATTACATAAATAATCACAATAATTTTAAAAATGCCAATTAATTTAAATATACAATAATGATAAAATAAAATATATACTAATTTAAAATTACAAACTAAAACTGATGAAACTGATGTTTATATTAATATATTTACCGGTTTTCCCAGGCCGCACTATTTACCGGTTTCCCCTCACTACAGCGCCATCTGTGCAGTCTAGACAGGAAACACCACAATCCAATTTGCCTAGGCTGTCGTTTGAAATAACTTTTGCACTTTCAACACATTGCGGCTTTCATTTAAATTTCTCTATCTAGAATCTAGATTTCAAATCATTCAAAAAACCGACCAAGAACATGGCTATTGGCTATATGGCTATGCTCAGTGTAGTAGGATTCCGTAGAAGTTACTTTTCAAAAACCGAGTATGTTTCAAATAGTTTTATTTTCAAGTATTCTATGGGCCTCATGTTTTTTAGGGTTCCGTAGCTAAAATAGCAAAAACGGAACTTATAGTCGTCATGTCCGATTGTCACAGCCGATTTACTCGGAAACTATAAATGCTACAGTAATGAAATTTGGTAAGAATATTGTTGTACGAACCGCTACAGAATTATGATTGGTGTTGTGTAGTTTGAGTGGTCAACACTTCTCGCTTAAGTTATTTTTAATAAGTAGCCACCATTTTTATTTTTTTTACTTTTTGTAATGCAATATTTGCGGTTAGTGCGTTAACACTATAGAGAAACTAAGAAAACTATGAGACTGCAACGGATTTTTAAAAACACTGTTACGCAACGAGCTCTACATTTTTGTGCTTGTCTAATTGAAAACCGCAAAACATAAAATACATATGTGCAAGAAGGAAAAATAAACCTGTTCAATTGACTGAAAGAGGACTACACCATATCCACTGTATTAAATGATATTCAACAAAAATACAGACAAGAGAAAAGTCCGATCAATTTCTATTTTCTATGGTAAGAAATTCGATAGTGAATGTAATCTACATTTTCTTTATGCATTTCTCGCTGCCACCCAGTCTGAACCGATAAACCGATAATGTATGCAGATTGAATGCACATCACTATTTGAACAGGTTATCGCGTTTGTGCAGCGGTAGGGAAGGGATTTTATCGATAATAAAAGGTTTATTGTCGATCAATTCTCGTCAAGTCATAGATATTGAAACCGACGCAATTGATCGTGGTTTTAATAGGTACTTAGCTTAGATTACAAGATTGAGTGAATGCTCCCAGATATCATAAATTTACCACGGTAAGTGTTAATTTTACAGTAAGTATAAATTCGATTATTGTACAATTGTTCATTTACTTTTCTGGCCGTTAGGCTATGACTGTATGTTTATTTTATTACAATTGTTTGTGTTGTTAGTAACCTGTGTGAAATATAAATTTAGTATAAATATTAACACACGGGTTACTCAGGTTTATAAGTCGAAACATGTCCAGCATTTTTCATATAATTTGACATATATTTTTTGTGTGAATGAGTCTCACGAGAGTTTTAGTTTAAAATTGTTAATATTTTATTCAACATTTTCTTTTTCTGCACTACATAGGTAATTTACGTGACTAAACTTGCCTATGTATGCCTTACTCTACTCAAGGGTTGTCTGAAAGAGATCGCTCTTTAGCGACAAGGCTTTCTATAATTTCTACGCGTGAAATAAAGAGTATCATATCGTTATCATTATCGGCCCAGCCGTTTTTGAATAACTACGGAATCGTACAGTGAGCATGGTCCGACATGCTCTTGGCTGTTTTTCTATTTGTAGGTTGCTGGTTCAAACCCTGTTCGTATGAGATATATAGAAGAGGTATCGCTTAATATTTTTACAAAAAAATCTTGAAGAAATTGGATCATATCCTATCAAGGTCTTAAATTTAAACAAAGTCGTTAGTTGTTGGCATAAATAACACGCTTTTTAATACCAAGTTGGTTATTCAGATAAGTGCAGAATATTTTTATCGATAAAAACCGGTTCGTCCCCTCCCTACGGGCATAGAGCATAATTAGTGAGGTGTTTTGTTTATCTAAGCGCCGCCGAAGCCACGATTACCGCGCAAAGGGCTTAAATAGCCTATTGAGTGTTTTATGTTCCGTGTGTCTGTACGTAACGCCTACATCCAAAGTTTTCTTATTTAGTAAACAACTTTATAACCTCCAAATACGCTTTTCCTCTTATAAGGTGCATTCAGACCAAACGAACATTCCCTATTCTATCCCCCCACTCTACGAAATTTGATCGTTACACAAAACGTGATTGGTTGATTTCGTAAAGCGGGGGATAGAACAGCGAATGCTCTTTTGGTCTCAATGCACCTTTATACTGCTTTGTTTGCCTATATAGGAATAATCCCTATATGAATCTAAACCTACGAACAAATAAAATATGGAAGGTCACGCCATACTAAATTGCCTTTCAAAAATGGTCCTGAATTTTAGTTAACAAGTGACACTTCAATGCGTCACTGTAATGAATTTCAATATCAACCTATAAAAACATAAACATCAATTTAAAAATAGTTGTGATTGGTCCATCAAAGTTTTGATTGGCTATATTCTATAAACACTTGTCATAGATGTTGCGCCGAAATATGCGCGGTGTCTCGAAAAGCGCTATGTCCTGCCATTCTTGGCACAATTGAACAATTGTTTTTGGGGGCATTTTTGAGCTGGCGTTAGACGTCAATGTTATATATGGTCGCAGATCTAAACAATATATAATAATACAATACAATACAAATAATTTATTCGTGGCAAATACGAGTATAACAAGCATGACAGGACAAGACAAAACAGACAGATTCAGCACTTAATATTATACCACGAAATAAATACAATAAATAACTGTAATTCCTTGTTACATCATATAATTATATTAGCTAAAACTTATTTTCTATTTGCGGTTTTCAATAAAATTATACTGCAAGATTCTTTACATTTAGTTAAATATATAACCAAATAGAGTATAATATGATTTTACTTTCAATATTAGGTACTTACATAGCCCTATTCAGATTCACTCCTTCATACAAAAATGTCACTCTGTATAAGTATGCGTAATTATTAACACTTAAGTATTTATGTCTATTTAGAACTTTATCGTGTTTCGTCATCAAAAGATAAGTCTAAGCTTTCTCGAGTCGTTAAAGTTTATTATCAGTTATAAACATAATCTATCAATTTCTATGTTAAACTATTTGTTTTATAATCTAGCGGGCGTGAATTCTATGATTATTTTATTTATTTAAGGTTGTGGGGTTAAACTGTTTAAGATAGTTTGGTTTAATTTAATATTTAGTATTATGATTATAGGCTCGGTGCCGTTACTTAAAAATTATGTTTAATATTTGAGATATCATTAACTCTTACGCAAAGTTAATCGAGAATACGGAGTCGAAGGCAAACATTACATACGTTTCATTTCGTTTTAACCGCCTGCAAAAAAGGAGGTTTTCAATTCGATTGATTTTTTTTGTATCGAACGGGTATAACCCCGAGATGGTCCCGTTGTCACCAAATCGGGGTCTGATGATGGGATCTTGGAGAAATCGTTTGAAGGTGGTCACACGAACTTGGGAATGAAACAATATAACCGTATCAAGTGTCAAAAAGTTGTTTCATATACTTGAATCAAAAATATTTTTTTCAGTACAGTAGCCTATTTCTCGAAAACTTGTAATACAAGCGGAAGTCCTTATCTAATTAATGGTGTTAAAAAGAGACTACCACTAGTAATAAAAGTTACAAAATTTTGAGAAATGGGCCCCAGATAGTATGGAAGAAAACGACCGGATAGTGAAGTCTTAATAATAGGGATGATACCCTTACGCTACGCAACCCTAAAATTACATATAACCATGTCATATTGACAAACTGAAAGATCCCACAGGATTTCATTTATAAACCGACTTTGCCTTAGTTCCATAGGCGGTAGCGATATTGTTAAAACTCATACATATTAAGATTCTTGAGCCTCTTAAAAAGTGAGACATCACGTATTCCATTCATTAACAAAGGTAGAGAAAAGGCTTAAGTCAAAAAGCAGTGACTTAAAATTATTTAAATAAAACGTAAGTTACAATTACGAATGTTATGACGTTAACTCTTCTTGCGTCGATGTTAGGTCGATATTTGTATGTAAATTATTTTGTTGAATACCATCTTAAATAAATATAGATGTCCTTTTGTAAGTGCGTCGGAGAGCTGACGTTTATCGTTAAATATGGCGGATCGGCGGAAGAGTGACTATGGATTACTTGTGCCCTATCCTTATAGGTACGTACGTATTTTATATTATGCTTTCGGTGATATACTCAATGCTAGCAATGTACAGTCGGGTTCAAAATTGCGTGGACAGTTAATGCATGAATTCATTCATAAATCGTCCATGCAATTCTGAACGCCACTGTACAATTTGCAGAACATTTTTAAAATTGCGAATAATATTGTTTATATAATAAATTTTATGAAGAATATTGTATTTAGTAAACAAAGCATAAATTATACCATACTAGCGACCCGCCCCGGCTTTGCACGGGTACTATACCTACATAAAAACCTTCCTCTTCAATTAGACTACCTATTAAAAAAATCGCATCACAATTTAAGCGTACAAAGGGACATAGGGACAGAAAAAGTGACTTTATTTTATAATATGTAGTGATAGTGAAAAGGCAAGTATATACAACGGTTTTGGCATGATTAGATTGCTTGTAAAATTTAAATTGCCGAGAACATTCTCTATAGAAGTTTCGCAACTTATGAAACTTCTCCTCGTTACATCGGTACTCAATGCCGATGCTACATGGGAAATATCTAGGTCGAGATCTTAAAAGAACACAAAAATTATTGAATCTGAAGATATCGTCGCGTTTTCACGGGCTCAGTACTTGATAATGGAGACCTAGGTTCTCCGAAACAAGTCGCGGTAATGATACGTCAGTTTCACCGCTTAATTATATTTTGTAGGTGTTATGTCTCACGATGCCGTGTGGTGACGGCAGTAAGAATACATTTGTCACCACCCCAACTCCTCCTGCGGGTGTCGTGAGAGTCGACTAAGAGATTGAAGTGTCACTGACCATTATTTGATAAAAGATTGATGATGGGCAGCAGCGTTATCATAGTGAAGACATTACTGCGATCGTCAATCCGCTTGCCCAACGTGGCGATTAAGTATGGGCATTCGCCTCATAAAGCGTCTATACGCATATTAATAGGAGAGGCCTGGGTCAAACGCTAACCCATGTTCGGAGTCTTTCCGGTGGACAATCTAAAAGTTAAGGCCTATAAAGCTTGATTTTCTTATGAAAGCCTTATCTTCATTAAGATGTCCTCCTTTTACATTGTTTTGTATTATAAAAATCATTACTATCTGTCCACAGGCTGTTAACTATCGACCATAGGAAAGAAAAAGTGCTTGTTCAGCCGAACTATAGAGCCCCTCTTTCCTGTGGCCAATAGTAAGCAACTGGTAGGGGTAGGAGTGTAGTCGTAATTTTTATCATACAATTCAATAGGAAAGGAGTGCCTTTAAATGACAATAAGGGTTTAATAAGAAAATTAACTCTCATAGCCCTTAACTTTTAAAATGTCCACCGGAAAGACTCGTAACATGATTTTAAGTTTGACCCGCCTACGTCCAGCAGTGGTCTATCATAGGCTGATGATGATGTATCACGATAGCTTAAATTGAATCTGGTGGCAGTGGTGGCTAATGCTGGTTCCGTTTTATCCATTTATCGTGCTACGCGTCACTTTCGCACTATTATTTGTTAGAACGTGACGGCAACAACGACAAACGATTCTATGGACGCGGTACCATCATAAACCTTCTGAATAGATATTTATTCAACTTAGTTGCACAAAAAACAGTTCTTTAAACTTTACGACGTTTCGGTTTTAATTGTTTCTTTATTGCTGTTAAATAAATAATCGGCCTTCGAGGCGGGGGGTAAATCAATTACAATAAATAACGGAGGGGTAATTATGTTTAATCATTGGGGAGGAATAGAGGTGATTGACATTTAGTGGTTCCACCTGCAGGATTAGTTGTTTGATATGGGTTCCGATATAAAAAAGGAAAATACGGAATCTTAGATAATGACATGAAGTTTCTAGTTTAAGTTTAACATTTATTTATTTATTTTTCTTTGATTATTATACGTAAAATAAAGGAAATACTGTTTAATAGAATAAATTAGATCTATAGATTATCATTTACTGAAAATTACCTATTTGACACCGGTAACTATGAAAACCTTTGTAAATAGTCACCTCAAAGCTTCGAAATCAAATTTAAGAAATTATTCGTTTAATTATTCATTTAATCAAATTTCGAGTCATATTCATATTATTGCGAACAATGACGCACATTCTTCCGATCTCTGTGCATAATTACAAATAATATTATAAGTCTTTTTTCTATCTCTCTTACTAGAAAGAGACTTCCACTTGTAATATTAGTCGTAATTTATTATGCAATAGACCCATAATTATGACAATAATACAATTTGTAACTAACTACCATAACCTAAACAAGACTCCTGTTTATCAAAAGCTTGTAACTTGTAATACAAGTGAAAGTCTCTTTTTATGGCCATTAATTAGATAAGGAGTTCCGCTTGTATTACAAGTTACTTGATCTAAACAACCCATATATGGTATTCCGAACATAACATCCCAAAACATGGCGACGATGATGTTCCAAAAACAATTTTTCGAAATATGTTAAGTAGTCGTTCAAACAGCCTGAGACACAGTTCGTTAAAAAAACTGAGTGAGTTGTCTCTGCGCGTTAATGCTGGTGTCACGTCGCGCTTATTGGCTCTTCTCACGAGTGGGGATGTGCTTTCATAAAACCGATTTATCGATAACAAATGCATATATGTTTTGGCGCCCATTTCCGTAAACTTTCCTTGTCGGTCCTGCGGTAGACTATGTCGGTCTCGCATCGGTCTGTTGAGTCATCAGAAAAGGTGCTTCTCGAATATTACACCATAAATCGTCTGCGATAGACGCTAAGGCCATGATGATGATATGTTTTATACTCCTCTTATTCATAAACGTCTGCTAACTTAGCAAGCCGCTAAGTATTGTTTTTCCCTTTTGATCTTATGGACACATTGTTAAGACCGAAAGGGACAAACAATTATTAGCGGCTTGTTAAGTTAACAAACGTTTATGAATAAGGGGGTAAGCCTTTACCGTTAATTATAAGTTACATATTTGCTTCGGTTACCGCGAGAATTACACATGAAATAAAACTATCAAAACGGATAAACTCGCGTATATTAACTACATCCACAGACCGTGTCATCCGCAGACCACGAACCCTGTAAAGTGTTCGAAACGTCGGAATGAAGTTAAAGTTAGTTAATACACGCGAGTTTATCCGTTTTCATAGTTTTATTACATATTTGCTTATTATTTGACTTTGCTTAAAGGTGCATTCAGGCCAAACGAGCATTCGCTCATTCTATCCCCCACTCTACGAAATTAACCAAAAAGGCACTTAGTTTTTGGATAAAAAAAAAAGAAAAAAAAAACTATTTATTTATTCTATTAATTTAGCGAAAATTACCGTTAGAAACACTATTTTAGTACAGATGATGTCTTTTATAGGCTCTAGTGCGAGAAGTGTGTCATTTTACGTCAGGTCCAAAACTTCGGAGGGTCATCTGCACTAATAAACGTCGTACGAGACACGTGCAAAAAGATAATCTACTATTCTAACACACTTTTCAGTATTGCAACTTCGTAGACGACTTTTTCGACACTATCGATATGCTCACGTTATGGCCGACGTCCTCTCACTAGTTCTCCAAATATTGACGCATCGATCGCGTCAACAGCCCTATTTGTGTAGAAAGTTAATTTACTCCAGAGTGCTCGATATTGTCCTATGACACTAGCCTAAGACACTGGTCTCACCGCGAGCTACTAAGCTATGAACTATGAGCTATTAACACGAACAAAAGATCCGATACGTGTAAATAAAAGAGACACGGCGATACTCGCCCAGCTATCAACTATCACCGGGTGAGTATCGCGGTGTCTCTTTTATTTACACAAGAGTGCGTATCTTTTGCTCGTGTTTATAGCCTATAGTTCATAGCTCTCGCGGTGAGACCAGTGCCTTAAGAGGTCGTTGCTTTGCTCTCATAAAACTGACTTTTCAACCGAATTAAAAAAAAGGAGATTCTCAATTTGACTGTATGTTTTTTTGTGTTTGTTACCTCAGGATTTCCGACTGGGTGAACCGTTGATGATTCTTTTTTTATCTGAAAGCTAAAGCTCATAGATTGGTCCCATTTTAATTTGGTCCAGTTCTGACTATGCCATCCATGAGAAAACCATATTAAGTCAGCCTCCGTAGCCTAGTTGGTAGTGACCCTGCCTACGAAGCTGGAGGTTCCGGGTTGAATCCTGGCGAGGGCATTATTTGTGTATTTATTTATCACAAATATATCCTTGGTCATGGTTGTGTATGTATTTAAGTATCTATATGTATCTATTATATATATCATCGCTTGGTACCCACATCACAAGCCTTAATTGAGCTTACCGTGGGACTAGGTCGATTTGTGTAAGATGTCCCAAGATATTTATTTATTTATTTATTGTAAGCCATAAATTTGCGTTAAGCATGTGCAAATGGCCGAACAACTCAATATCACTCAGAAAAAAAAAACGAATCACGTTTTTTTTTGTATGTTGGCACAACAAAGTGGCTCTACTCCACCTGATCGTAAGTGAAAATTAGAGCCCAAATCGCGGCGGCAACGAACAGGAGACAAATCAGTAACCTGTTAGTTGCCACCGCCTTGCTGGCCCGCTAGATGCTTCTTCACGCTTCGTTTAAATGCATTCTAATGCACTCGCACTGACATTTTGTAGCGACTACGATGGCCTGCTTTACGTATCGAGTAAAACCTAACGTTACCGATACTTGCAAAGTCATGGTCATCGTCATCATCATCAGCCTATGATAGTCCACTGCTGGACGCAGGCCTCCCCTATTAACCATGCGTAGAGACGCATTAGGAGTAAATGCCCATAATCGCTGCGCTGGGCAAGCGGATTGGCGATCGCAGTAATGTGTCCGCTATGATGACGCTGCTGCCCATCATCTTTTATCAAATAATGGTCAGTGACACTTCCCTTAGTCGACTCTTACGACACCCGCAGGAGTTGATTAAACAAATATTGGTTGAAAAAACGTATGTAAAACATCAATACGTAGTGTTGTGATACAAAATCAATAACGAGTAACGACATTTGAGTGACGGCAGGGTGTCGTGTGTCGGAATGCCGAGGCGACAGGTTACAAACGAGATTTTTACCTGCGAGTTTTTAACATACAAAAAAGCGGTAAGGATTATATTACCGTAAATCTGTAGTGAACATTTCTTTACTTGGTTTTCCGTATAAAGAAAAGAAAGTTAATAATTAAGCTAATAAACAAATAAACACACAACGACAGATAGCCACAAAAGTGTCGATTGCAAAAATAATGTTTTCTCAAACATGCAATGAAATGTTGTAGTTACGTGCCTAAAAAGCGACCGGGAAGTACCCCGTTGCCGGCCTAGGCCGGCAAGTGCCTCTTTTTTAATTTTCATTTGACATAGGGTTGTGACCTGGCATCTTGGCTTTTAGCCAATAATTATCTGTAAGTAATATTAGTATTTAAAAAAATGATTGGCTAATTGTTGCAGTTATAATTAGGTATTTAAATAATATAATTTAAAATATGTACAATAACTACTCAAAATAATGTTTAAAAAGCAGTATTATACGGTGCGATCCGTGGGCCCCGATCATCGCATGCGATTAATTGGACCCAACAGACCGCATCGTCTAATACCGCTTTTTAAAAGTAAAAATTTGCACCTTTCAAACATGTCAAACTTAAAAAAAAATGAGGCGTCGGTGTCGTATTTGATTTTTAAGGCAGTATAGCTTAGTGCTTTCGCCTGTCCACAAGGACTAAAAATATAAATTAAAAGTATTTGACTTTTGTTGTGTTTCAAAGACTTAGTTATGTAGTTGACTTATAATTTCTTAGAATGAAGATATTTATTTTTGTTTCATTTCATTGCATGTTTGAGAAAAGCATTATACATACCTCGGCCATGAAGTGACGGGTTGCCGTCCGAATACTATCCGGCCTCGCTTCGCTCGGCCGTCTACATATATTCGGCCGGCAACCAGTCACTTCGCGGCCTCGGTAGTAATGTACTATTGTACGATAAGGTCTTCGACAAAATAAAATCACATCAATAGGCATGATGACCGGCAAGTCAAATCAGCATCTTTTTTCGAACTGTCAAAACGATCACCACTATGGAAATTTATATGAAATACTCAAAAGTGACGTCGTTTGAGTACTGCAGATGCTGTCAAATGGCCTACACTTTTAAGTTCTTTTCAATTTATTAAATAGAAGTTCTGTACAAAAATTACTGCAATCTACATGAAGTAATAATTTCTTCGTGTAGTATGTCGTGCATAATGTTAAATAATTTATTTTAACTACAGTCATCAATCATCATCTCTATTGTTTTTGGGGGCATTTTTGAGCTAGCGTTAGACGTCCATGCTTAGCGTTGCCAATGTGTACCCAAGGGTACGAATGGTGTACTATTTTATGGTCCTGTGTACCCGCGTACTCATCAGCCGTTTTGCGTACTATTTTATAATTTTACTTCTCTTGAATAGAGGCACGTTGAATATATGTCCTAAGCTAGAACGCTCGCGACTGATGAAGTCTACGCTCCGTCCTGCACTCCATCTCCAAAACCCCGAGAGCTTTCAGTTGGAACTCCAAAACCGTTTCGATTGCCTAGGCGATGATGTGGACGTATTCAACGACGGGTTTGTGGAAGCTGTCCATAGCGCTGGGTCTAAGTTTTTTAAGACCCAGCGGACAAATAAGACCAGAAAGCTCTCAGACTCCACTCAGAAGCTAATGGAAAAAAAAAGTGAACTGGTTCTACAATCCTCAGTTGATGCGACTTTATACCGGCAGCTCAACAGACAGATCTCTAAGTCCCTCAAACGCGATATGCGCCAATTCCGTACCAAGTGTATAGAAGAAGCCATCGAGCGGAACAAGGGCTCTAAAGTTTTTGCAAGGGATCTGTCTGTTGGGCAAAGCCAGCTTGCCAAATTAAAGACTGAGGATGGTAGAATCGTCACATCCAGATCTGAGCTGCTGAGTGAGATAGAGGGTTTTTATGGACAGCTGTACACGTCAACTAGCAGACCCGAAGTTGATCTAGCGGAAGACCTCAGAGCTAGACTGACCCGACACTATACAGAAGATATCCCGGACATCAGCCTGTGCGAGATTAGAATGGCTCTTGAACAGCTCAAAAATAACAAGGCGCCTGGGGAGGACGGAATTACAGCTGAGCTTCTGAAGGCGGGTGGTAAACCGATCCTTACGGCCCTTCAGAAGTTGTTCAATTCCGTCTTACTGGAAGGGAGAACGCCAAAGGCATGGAACAGAGGTGTGGTGGTACTGTTCTTCAAAAAAGGTGACAACGCTTTATTGAAGAACTACCGACCAATCTCACTTCTGAGCCATGTCTATAAGCTGTTTTCAAGAGTCATTACGAATCGTCTTGCACGCAGGCTTGATGACTTCCAGCCTCCCGAACAAGCCGGTTTCCGAAGAGGCTTTAGTACCGTAGACCACATCCATACGCTTCGCCAGGTTATACAGAAGACCGAAGAATATAACCTGCCCCTCTGTTTAGCGTTTGTGGACTACGAGAAAGCCTTCGATTCGATCGAAACATGGGCAGTACTACAGTCTCTCCAACGGTGCCAAGTCGACTACCGCTATATCGAGGTGTTGAAGTGTTTATACGAGAGCGCCACAATGTCAGTCCGACTCCAAGACCAGAGCTCGAAACCTATTCTGCTGCAGCGGGGAGTTAGGCAAGGAGATGTCATCTCCCCTAAGCTGTTTACCGCTGCACTGGAGGATGTCTTTAAGACTCTGGACTGGAGAAGGCTGGGTATCAACATAAACGGCGAGTACCTCACTCACCTTCGATTCGCTGACGATATAGTAGTCTTGGCTGAGACCTTGGAGGACTTAAGTACTATGCTCGTTGACCTCAGTAAAGCCTCCGAGCGAGTTGGTCTTAGGATGAACATGGATAAGACGAAAATCATGTCGAATTCCCATGTAGCACCAACTCCCGTAATAATCGGAGACTTTACACTCGAAGTTGTAGACGAATATATATACCTAGGGCAAACTATTCAGTTAGGTAGGTCCAACTTCGAGAAAGAGGTCAATCGTCGAATCCGACTCGGTTGGGCAGCGTTCGGGAAGCTACGACACATATTTTCGTCCAATATTCCGCAGTGTTTGAAGACGAAAGTCTTTAATCAGTGTGTGTTGCCAGTGATGACATACGGTACTGAAACGTGGCCGCTTACAATGGGCCTCATAAGAAGGCTCAAAGTCACCCAAAGGGCAATGGAGAGGGCTATGCTAGGAGTCTCTCTGCGTGATCGGATTAAAAATGAGACCATCCGCAGCAGAACCAAAGTAACCGAAATAGCTCTCCGAATCGCTAAACTGAAGTGGCAGTGGGCGGGGCACATTGCGCGTAGAACCGATGGCCGTTGGGGCGGGAAGGTTCTTGAGTGGCGGCCACGTACCGGAAGGCGTAGCGTGGGTAGGCCCCCCACAAGGTGGACCGATGACCTGGTGAAGGTCGCAGGAGTCCGCTGGATGCGGGTGGCGCAGGACCGGTCATTGTGGCAATCTTTGGGGGAGGCCTATGTTCAGCAGTGGACGTCTTTCGGCTGATATGATGAATAGAACAATGAATTTTTAACTTTTTCGATGAATATTATTTAGGAACGCACCCAAAAAATACGTCTACGACACGCAAAACCCGCAAAACACAAACAAATCGGGCGTTACTGATGTTAAATTAGTCAAGGCAAAATCGGGCATGTTCTTTTTGGCTGTTTGTGTTGACGTTTAAGACGTTGCGATTTTTTTTTCTTTGGCGTCATTTGGCCGTGTACCCAAATTCGAACTGGCGTACTATTTTCCAGAAGTCTGCGTACCGAAACGTTAAACCCGTCTGACAACACGTTATATAATGGTCGCAGATTTGTTCGTTGTGTCCACCCGTCTACGCGTCGCCATGTTTATGAGCAACTGTCACCGATTAAGGGTTGGCAATGTAAACATTATAAACATTGTCATGTGTCATCAAACGACTATTATCTCGACTTTATCACCTGTGTGATAATTTACTTTATCGGGTCACCGGGTTAATAGTTGCATAGTTGAGTTATGTAATTGATATTCGAGTAATTATTTATTGATTTTAATTTGTCTAAACTACAATTTATGTACATAGATTAAATCTAACTAATCTACTTAACCTAACCTATATCTAAGATTGGCCCTTGTGGCATTGTACCGAGGATGCTGGCGGC
>JALPQI010025273.1:0-17103 GCA_025490895.1 Thaumatotibia leucotreta
AGTTTTTTTTCCTCTGTAGCTTGTCGCTAAATTCAAATTTTCTGTGGGTAGACATTATCACGCTCACGCTCCTGCATTAATCTCCTTATCACATCGCCCCTACATTTTATTTATTTTCCCTACTTACATGTTGGTTGGCCAGACTATATAAATATTGTAGTTTCACTCAGGTTTGTTTACCTGCATACTAGCGCCACCTAGTAAATTTACTGAGAACTTCAATGCAAACCTTTTAGCAACGAGTACCTACATCCGCTCAAACGGAGTCTCCGTAGCAATACATAATGGTTTCAGCGCCACCCGCTAGATGGCGTTCAGCGCGCTTTTCGTAAATGTAACTAGATGGCTCTGAACTGAAACGTTAAATTGAATCGATACACACATATTTACGTTTTCCCTATTAATTTAAGTTTTATTGTATCAAAATCCAAAAAACACGAGGAAAACACGTTTAACTGGATTTTTCTGAATAAATATGGGACCATTTGTTTTAGGACACAGTATGGCCGCGGCACATTGGCACAACTCGCTGGGATGCCTGTCGCTGTCGCTCTTATGTCTCTTCGCCACTACCCTTCAAGTCACAAGCGGTAAGTACAACTTCAAACTGAGGTTAACAAAATAAAAATATATAAGATATGAGCATTTGTCATATTATGACAAATGCAGGTCAGCAAACTTTCGAGAAAAGAGAAGTGCAATCTATGCAATGAATATCACAAGTTTAAAAAGATTACCTAAAGTTTAACCTAAATTTTTATTTTTAACAGTACAACCGATTTTGTTATCAGATTACTATTATACCAGACAACAGTTATTAATGTTTAACTTTTAGAATATCTTCGCCACCTTTGGCTTGAATCGCTGTCCTGTTGGTTTACACTCCTCTGATGCGCAGTGTATAGCCTAAAAAGTTCCTTTTGAGCCCTCGCTATGTTGCGGATTTTATTAACTGGCCCAGACTGTAAACAATGTTTTCAAATTGTCAGAATTGCACGATGCCGATACACAATGCCCTGACTATACATGACTTATGCATATGGAAGTGGTTTGTAGCGACACTACTTAAGAGCTCAAAAGGGATAAGAGCATAAGGATAATAAGGGCTATAAGCATACAGAAAAAAAAAATATGTAAAAGTGATACAAAGGTTTGTGTTTAGCTAGCAGTAAGTACGTACCTAGCGTACTTACTGCTATTTTTCTCTGTGTATAATGTCTCGCTGGGAGACGCTCGCATCAACATAGCCTATCTTCAGCGCCCCTAAAACATCTGCTGTAACTTTTCACAAATTATTAACTGAAAGTTAATTCCATGCAATATGAGGTGAAAAACAAGTGATGTGGAAAACTCAGTTAATTTACGTTTCTACAGAGATCGCAGCTCTGACCTAACTTTAACTTCCTTTTCTGGTTTCTATTTATTTCTGAGGGGTTTTCTGGTTTATTTAATTTAAGTTGTTATTTCACATAACATTTCAAAACGGATTACATCATTACCACAAGGTGAAAAGTATCACGATGAGTTAAATAAAACATACGAGGAATAACCCATTGATAACATCGATGGACACATCTACATTCGACACGAGACGTGAACCCTAACGCGACCCAATATTAAAACATCCGAAAAGGACCGCGAAGTGGAACCCCTCGGGGACCGGTTCGCTGTGGTGTCATTACTATCTCTTTTCGATATGCCGAGACGGGGTATTTCTATCTCTCCTAGCTAAGACGATCAATAAGGATTCGTATTGTGAACTGGAAGGACATGACGTAGAAAGATAAAAAAGTTAGTTTTAGTATGTGTCATAGCGATAACTGGATTAAGTAGCTATTTACAAGTAAAACTCCTTCTTACTGCGCCTAGCTTACTAGCATTGATAAACCATGCTAGTTTTTGCACGCGTTTGACTGATTGAGCTTGTCAGACATGTGTAATGTAATGTTTGGCAGAGCAATTTGCGAACGGCGACTCGATCACGGGCATTAACAAGTGCGTTTTTGCAACTTTTCTATGGTCGCGTGTTGATTCCAGGTCTAACTACGTTGGTTGAAATCCTTTTGGCTACTAAAATGTAAATTTTTTTTTATAACATGATATTTTTTATTACTTAACATCATAGTAGATTGTTCAACGAGGGACTAAAACAGGCCATTATGACACGAGATATTTATCCACCCGAGCGTAGCGAGGGTGGATGTAGTTCGAGTGTCATTATGGTTGTTTAGTCCCGAATTAAACACTCTACTTTTCACTTAGAATGCGAGGAAAAAAACTACGGTATACATAATCTCAGTATTTAATAACAGAAAGAACAAATAAGAAACAAAAAAAATGTATGTTCTGCGATGTCAAAACTTCCGATTTCTTCGGAACATGGCCACTTGACGATAAGTTCGCAAACTTTTTCAAGTTATATGGTTTAGTTGCAGTGTGGTTTTAAGCATGGAATATAATAATATGCTACAAGGTGATGACGGTTGATATTTCTTAGATTTTTCATCAAAATATGTCAGAAATACGCCTTCCATAAATGACGTTGGTACCTAATTTGCTTTCCAGTTTTCCAATCCATAAAAGTTTGATACGCTTTTGAAATCTAGTGTAATATTACACTAGATTTCGGCGGCAAAAGATTTTGCACCACCTCTTTTGCATTCTTCTTCATTCTGGAGTAAGGCGTTAATACTTCTTCATCGCATGACGTGACATCGTAAATTATATAACTACGATTTGAACAATATTACTTATGGACAAAAACACAAAAAATAAGCAATCAAATTCGTTCCGCGTTTTAGTTTTTATCTATATTCCTTTTTCGAAATATGACGCTTTAAATACTTGCATATTTAGCCAACGAATTGGAGCTAACTACATAACTATTTTGAAGCTAATTGGTTATTAAAACATGAGTTATAAATTGGATTCAATCTTAATCATATATTAAACAAGTATTAAATATACATGTATATCAAGAAAATAAATCGATTCTCCTTAATATTTTTGCATGATTGACATTTTGAGGTTATTTTCAATGTCAATAATCGTTCGTTCAAAAATCATAAACACCAGAAATGGCTGTTTAGGGGTTTCCAAAGTCAATTAAAAAAAAGTTTAGAGGTTGTATACACGGCATGCACAAAAGTGGTCCATACACAAACACTGAAAATGACGACTATCCTTTAGTCTTGAACACCGTGAGTGTGGCTGTTTACGGGTTTCCAACGTCAATTAAAAAAAAATTACTTTAGTCCCTAGAGATTAATAAAGAGTTTTAGTCCCGATATGCAGGGACTAAAATAACATTTTAAGAGCATGAGAAGTGAAAAAATAATAGTGCCATTGATGTGCACTTTCACAGCAAAGTAATTACCTGTATTAAAGGCGACTATTGATATGTGCGTCAGGATACCAACGCGGCTTAATCCCATCCTACCTAAAATCATTCACTACATATATTCCTTGTTTGATTCGCATGCAGGTTTAAATAAACTTACTAAGAAGTTGTTGGTTTGGTAGTTTAACTATTTATTATTAAAATCAATGAAGCTACAAAACTGGTCCGAAATAAAACACAAATAAGTATAATGTAACTCAACTGCATACTTACCCAGAATACGGACGTGAGATGCACAATGTGCATGTCTCCAGCGGAGTTGTGTGTGTAAGTAGGTTCCACATCCGGACTCCGGACGACGTAGCAGCTTCGCTTGAGTCATTCTAGTCACTTGCCAAGAATAAGCGAGTTCGATTCAGACAAAATGTAGTGAACACTCCGTTACGTTCTGGTTTCACGATGTTATTTTTTTTTATATGACGAAGGTAGACAACTGAGCTCTCAGCCCATCTGATGGAAAACGGGAACTGAGGCCCATGGACATAGTGACCAAAAAATCGCTTATGCGCTGCCTACCTTAAGGACTTAGATGGATTGCCTCTATGCCAGTAATGACACCGGGTATCTTACCCCCAAACCGGAACACAGTACTAACTATTTAGCGGCAGGTTAACGGGTAAGACGGTGGTAGGTAGTTATCCGGGCGGATCCTGCACGAGGTCCTACCACCAGTAAATAAACAGTAAATTACACGATGATGGAATTCAAATATGAAAAAAGCGTCCATCGCATCGGTTAAAAAATCTACAGGCTCCTCCCTATAAAACGTACTTTTTTGTAGTTAGGCAGTATGAGACAGTGAGCAAGACAAACAGATCTATGCACTACCTGGGGCCTATTTATTGCATAACAAATTATAACTAATATTACATCGACATCATCCGTAGGGCTCTTGCGTCGGTCAATGTTCCGGCTCTACATACGAGCCTACCGGCATATCAAGGACCGACGGCAAGAGACCGGATGGGATGTCTCTGATTCCATGGAGTATGGGACGGGTGCTAGTGTGGGATGCAACATGTGTAGACACACTAGCCCCGTCACATCTCCCTCGGACATCCATAAGGGCAGCAGCAGCAGCAGAGGCGGCTGAAAGTGCTAAGGTAGGAAAATACAGTGGTCTCGGCGCTGACTATAATTTTATCCCTTTCGGCGTCGAGACCCTGGGTCCGTGGGGCTCTGGTGCTTTGAGTCTCTTTAAACAACTTTCAAAGAGACTCAAAGATACCACAGGTGACCCAAGAGCTGGCAGCTACCTCGCTCAACAAATTAGCCTCGCGATCCAGCGGGGTAATGCTGCCAGCATCTTTGGTACCATGCCGCGGGGGCCGTTTTTAGATTTAGATTTAGTTTAGTATATATTTATTTATAGTGTAGTTTGATAATATTATAGTTTTAATTTTGTATATTTTTGTCGCTTATAAATAAATAAATTCAATATTACAACCGGATGTCTCTTTTCAATCTCTCTTACTAGAAAGAGACTTCCGCTTGTAATAATATTAGTTGTTATGCAATAAGGGTTTATGGCAGATTTCCCGAAGAAATATTATATGCCAGACTCCATTTTCAAGTACTGTATGAGCTCGCCACTACCGGACGATTTCGCAGCATGCACTGCTTGTTGGATTCGTTGAGATAAAATCGGTTGGTGGTAGTTTTGCTTACTTACTTGGTGCTTGAAGATGAAGATCTAAGCCAAATCTAAGCTCTCCGAAACACGTCCCGAGTAGGATTGGATTAATAATACGTCAGTGTAGAAACCATTAAATAATATATCTTGTTGGGTGTACGACATCCACGAATAAATTGAATAACAATACGAGTACATGCCATATCGAATAAGATGTGAAAAGACCTGGCCCGGGAACTCTCCGTTCAGAATAAGAAAAGCAGAGAGAATATTCACACAAGGCTGGTCGCTTCTTTTCCGTGTCTTCAGCGCTTTTGTTGCGTCCGTCCATTTGCATAATTGCGTACTCTTCAAAACAGATTTACGTATTTTTTTCGCAATTATTTATCTACAACGCCACTATAGTTATATAAGTATTTAATTCTGTTGTGGCACGATTTTATGCACTTATTAGATCAAAGCAAAGAGAGAGTGATATTATTATATAAATATCAGATTTTATTACGAAGGGTATATAATTATATACATTTAGGATTCAAATATGTAGTTTAGGTACCTACTATTTAGATTTAACAAGGTGAATTTACATGACAACCGTCGCATTTATGTAAGGGTACAGTCACCATTTTTTGTAATTCGACCACGCTATGTAGGTAATATATATTTTTGGTAAATTTTAAGTCACATTGTGGAAAAAAATTACAGTGTAACCCACAAACGTATACAGCGTTAATAGCGTAAATGTATAAAAATCAGTGTTACGCATATAAATTTATCCCAGTAACTAATCCGCCAATCTCCAAAGCTATTCCAATTCTCAGCCGTGTAGTACTGGGAAAACCCAAGATTCGATTTAGATAAAATTCCTCGTTAAGTACATGTATAGGTACTGTGTGATTCCTAACACAAATAGCTAGAATTTTAGCTCGTACGTAACGAAGGCTTATACGAGTAGCGAACTCAAAGTGTAACATACCTACTCGCCAACGCTAATACATACAACATCCTTTGGCGGATGAAGAAGGCTTAAATTTGAGTGGAATATCTCGGGAATGTACGTATAAAGGGTGAATATCAAAGGCGCTTGGAAATGGATGCATTTCTAAAGTCTAGGTACTATGGAGCAGTTCAAGAGGAATCTCTCTCTTTGGTGCAAGATGTAAGACAATATTGTTGGAAGGAGTCCTTGCCGGGAATTGCAGAACTGTTATTTGAGCAACCTACCTGGATATTATTCAACTTCGGAAACTGAATATTTACAGCTTCTCCTTCATACTTTAATGAATACAGTAGAATCAAATCGTAGGTACCTAACTTAGTATAATATATTCCCTATCCATCCAATTGCTGTAATTTATATATATACATAATTATAATAAAGCTGAAGAGAGTCGAAAGTCTGTACATGGAAGATATTTATATTAGTTGTGACACATGCTCAGATTAATATGACAGGTAATAGGTACACATATTTTTGATTGATAAATCTGTCAGATGCATATGTATGTTTCTATGCTCATTTATTTTTGAAGCCTTGAATTTGCTCATATATTTATGAACTCGACTGTACATAATATAAATTATCTTAAATATTGTTCTTATCGCGTATCGAGATCCATATCTTTCTTATTGAATAAATTAAAGAAGAAGCTTAAGTTGTTGAGCGTCCCGAGATAACCATTAGACACCGGTCGGACGAACACACGCTATACCGGTACGAATACAATTGACGTTTAATGTCGTTAGATTACTACGCGTGAAAGGCATTTGTGCCTGTCGTAGCAAAACCGCTTTTACATTACCTTCTGAATTATATTAATATGGGATAATATTACACGTAGCCCATTATAAGTGAGTATATGTAGTTGATACTACTCATAGACTGGACTGCATGAGACATGACATGACATGCATGCTACCGGATCGAATATTCACTGAGTCGAAAAACGTAGAAATTAAAAAACGTTTAATCGAAATTGATATTTCGATTGACGTCCCGTAGAACATCTTTGGCACGAATGTTCGTTGGCGCAACTGCTACCGGATCGAATATTCGCTGGGTCGAAAATCGTACAAAATTAGGGCATTAGAATTGGTCACAGGCACAAACATTACACTTTTAAGCAATAGGTATGTCAAATTATCTTGCCACTTATTTTTGAGATATATGTGGATATGTAGGTACCTATGTATATAAAATAATGTTGTGTGTGTTAGTCTTTCAGCAATCCATCAAGTCGATTACATCGTTAATAGTAGCCACGTATTTTGGTATTAGTACTATTTATTTATTCATTGAAATATCCGTGCACGGATATAAAACAGTTTGTACATGTTTCGGCCACAAGTATTTCGATCCAGCGAACATTCGATACCACAACAGACGAGCCTATGAACTTTCGACACACAACAGATCGAAACCATACAATTCTACATAATGATTTTTCGACTGAGCATATTTCGACCACAATTATTTCGACTCAGTGAACATTTGATCCAGCAACAATCGAGCCTACGAATATTCGACAGCACGATACTCCGACTGTGCGTGCCCCAAACTATGATATACACTCTTTCTTAAAATACCTTTTCACTCGACTAATCATTATCACTGACGTAATGTGATTTGTTACATCTATATCCGGAGATTACTATAGTATATTATTATTAATAAAATAAATACTCCCAATTAAATAGATTCACAGCCAATTTACATTTCATTTACTAATTACAGGCTGCAATAACACGAAACCAATTAAAATGCCATTGGGAACTATTATCCGAGAAGTAATAATAAATTGATAAGTATTACGAATATTAAGCAGCATCGAAACTTTACAAATTGGTATCAATTTGCAGCGTGTTTGTTCGACGAACAAAGTTTGCCGTGTGAAGAGTTACCGTAGCAGATGCTACGTCGCTACGATCGGTCCGGCGTAGCATGGAGTGTTGGACATAAACATACTGTACGATATAAACATTTTAACTCTCAAATATATTAAAATACTTTGTAAAACGAGTGATGCTTTTCTATTCACCCATCAAGAGGATCTCTCTATTTAATTTTCGACCGTTTTATAAAGTAAATGACCCGTTGTACAAAATATTTTAAAGACATTCTGAGCCATGTCAATAAATATGGAACTAGCTAGTCCTACAGCCGGGATTGTGGGTACAGTCACGTCTAAAAGTATGTATACATAATAAGATTTGAAAAATATGTAGCCCCACATTTTCATCCAAAATATGTATCTATTACTGACACCAAAAAATTCTATTCATTAAACTGTTTCAGTATTATGTAATCACATAATGCTTCAGAAAGTTGCATACTTAAATAAATTACATATAAATGTATCCTCCTCGTAGTCAAAAATAAGTATACATGAATTTCCTTATACAATTAACCACACTAATTTGGCAAATATTTGTATACGCCGTTTGATTCATAGATAATATTATTATGTAAACACGAAATGATGTTTTGACGTGTCTAAGTGTAATCGATTTTAAAATGAAGTTTCTTCCATGTGGCCAGTGACTTTCTTTTATAATATGGAACCTATCTAAAGCTACAAATAGGTAGTGGCTGTTTATGAAACTCATAAGTATTATAATTTTATATTAGTTACTAAAATTAAAACTACTATTTTATAACTGAAAGAGAGAAGAAATGTTTTGTTTGTCAAGCATTATAAAGTAAATACCACATGTAAATCTGTATTTTTTCTTATTACTTTCTTAGGGCAATTCGAAATAAAGAAGTTTGGGTTTGAAGTGCTGGTAATAAATAATAAATTCAAGATAGACAACAATAATGTCTATCAATATAATTCGATGACAATTATAAAAATATAGGTTCGATTCTTGAAAATATAGGAGAACACGACTATTTTCAAGACATTAGAGTGCATGTTCAGATATTTTTGAGCACCCTGAATAATATATATATTTGTGATGGCGAGAATAAATAACATGTTAGGGACATATTTCTCCTGTTAGTTGCAAAATGCCGTTCCGATTTTGACTGAGTAGAAAAAACTTGATATTATTAAAATAAAAACAAAAAAATGCTTAGGGCACTTTTCTGTGAATGACCCTAAACTGAAATACACAATATTTACAACTGAGCTCAATCTAAAAATTTGGACTGTCAAGTGCGTCATAGAATAATCGTGAGATAGATGTATGCAGTGACAAGTCTGCACTGTTTTCGTGAATTGTCAAATCAGTGAATTATACAACTTACGATTCTATGCCAGTCAGACAAGGTTAATTTTTGCTGTCTGAATACATATTTATGAATCAAACGGCGTATATAAATATTTGACAAATTGGTGTGGTTACATGTAAACGGAAACCATTAATGTATACTTATTTTTGACTACGAGGTGAATACATTTAAATGGAATTTATTTAAGTATGAAACTTTGTGAAGCATTTCGTGATTACATAATACTGAAATAGTTTAATGGATACATTTTTTGGTGTCAGTAATAGATACATATTTTTGATACAATGTATGACTACATATCTATGCAACCTTGTTTTTGTATACATATTTTTAGACGTGACTCTACATAGCGGTGACATACATAATACAGAATAATTCCTTTGTGGGCGTTTTAAAGTTAAGAACATAAATATTTTTTAACTCGGCATTGAAATGAAACATGATTTTTGTTTTGTTCTTCAACCATGTTTGACCCCAGATATAGGTACTTAAAAATACATAAAAATCAACTACCACTAAATAAGCTTTTATCATAACACACAAATAAATTGGGAAATATAGAATATAAATTTGGTACCATCTTAACCGAAAACCGAACCGAAGTCGTTTATGTTGTATAGAGTCCTCAACTCACTCTTACAAACTTCAGTTAAAATAACATACATATGTAGATCAAGGTATATAAGTGCTTCGAGGCTAATTTTAAATCCCAAGATAAAATCATTACTTATATCATACACTTATCACACTCGACTTCACTCGAGACATGAGAAAAATGGAACAGCATTTGTGCCGTTAACAATAATGTAATTAAGGGCTTAACGAAAATAAAAATCAGGGGCGTTCCATTGTGTTACCAAACTGAGTCACACAAACTAGGTATAATCGTAACTTTATAACACAAAAGAATAACGTTTAGTTTTGCTTTGATTATAGGGCTTAACTATGTTTTTTTTTGACAACGACCCATTTATCAGTCAGATACTGTTAACTTTTGAATAAGAAATAAACAATCAGTATTGATTCTAAGAGTATCCTTGCATTTAAATAAATCAAAAATAAATTAGGATACAGATGCACACATATTATGTATAAATACTATAGGTATAATATATTTCTTATTCAATTTCTATAAGTACATTCTTGACGCCAGCCGTCAGGCATCACCCCCGCTCCGACAGTTCATTCTTTAGCTGCATTCATCCATTTTCATTCTTCCAGTCGCAGTTATTCACATCACACCTCCCGCACTAGATTTTTTCATTCTTTATAATGATATTTCTTTTTAAGCTCACGTACTAATTAAAGCTGCCATCTCGCACCAAAAACATTGAGTTGTAATTGAATATTATTTATGCGGACACAACAATCACATTATGATAATTACTGGAGTTATGTAATTTTGAGTCTTACTACATTCCTAAACTAATCTTATAAATGCGAAGGAAACTCGATCTATCTCGATCTGTTACGCTTTCACGCTTAACTACTGAAAAAAAAACTAAAAATTATGCCTCGGAAACTTGGATATCGTCAGATATGTAAATGAAATCGTGAGCATCAGATTGGGACGGGATTAAATTTGTTTTTTAAGTGAATCAATTACCTATACACGTTTATATATATACGTTTTTATTGTTTATAGCGACAAACAATAGAACTTTAAATTTTTAGTTAAGTATGTACATAAATACTTCGTTTATGTGTAGAGTAGTACGTGTTCTTGAGTGGAATAGTGTCGCCTGTGTCGGCTGTCTGTGAGACGAAGCTGGCTGGCTGAACAATCTACAAATAACTTGCGGCATCGAATGTTATTTACGTACTTTTTATAGGGTTTGTTTGTTTTTCTGCGGAGTTTTATTCGAAGGGTGGGCCTTTATTTTATTGTTGTGTACTAAATCCTTCGAGCAAATTATGTGGAAGTTGGCATTGCTATCTTTAATTTTCTTTGATCGTTCGGGAGACAGGGGAACGGAAAAAATGCAAAGATCATCGTGCCGAGTCCTTTGAAATTACCGTAATGTGGTACGGCTAAGATTGTTTACTTATAATATAAATACAGATAATAGATTTTTTTAATGTTTTTTAATATCTAACGCGATGGACAAAACAGGTCTAGGATAGGTCAACTAACCATTAATATGAATGTTGCTACTTTGATAACTATTTAATATTTTTGTCACTGTGACGAAGTACCGACTGGCATATACCTAAATCAATTAATTTTTCTACTAGTGTGTCGAATCTACATATGAATGTTTAGTATAAAATATAGATAGATTACGTAGATAGATAGAATACTCTTTATTGCACACCTTAACAAAAAAGAAAACATGGTTAAAAAAGACGATTATAAATAGAGGTACACAACAGGCGGTCTTACCGCTATAAAGCAATCTCTTCCAGACAACCTTTGGGTAGCGGAAACAAATTAAAATAGTGAAACAGTAGGTGATTGCAACATTTTAAGAAGCTCATTTATCTTATCACACACATTTAAAAGTACACAATATATATATATATATATTTATTATAAATATACAGAACATACATATATATTCATACATATAAATAAATACATATATACCTACATATAAAAAAATATGTGTATTCCCAGCGCGCAGTTTTCCGTTAAAGTTTTGATTCGCCAAATACCGGCCATTCACGTTAATACCGCGCCACCGCGTCTCTCCTGAGAGTTTTCACTAAGCTTCCTTATGCCCTCACTTTGTCTTTACTCCTAACACTCTCAGCACACTTAAAAGAGTTAAAAGTCTGAAACTTTTAAATCCTTGAGAGAAACAAAAAGTTAAAGAAATATGTAACAACGATTGATCATTTGAATCGCCTTATAAAAGCAATAGGGATGCTCTATATTTTTATAAGCTATTATTTATGTACCAACCTTATCTACTTAAGTAACGGTGAAAACCATAATCGCTTTTCGTGTAATAACTTACCCCTTTTCGGGTGTTTTCGACGCCTTAAAATAATGCATGAAGGCGAAAAAGGTGTTTTCGGGTAATCCATCTCGGAGGCAGATGGGCGACGGGTCTCGGGCGCGCGGCGCGCCGGGCGCCGGCACCGGCAGTAGCCGCCAGGATCCCGCGGGCGCCGCACCCCGCGCGACAGCCTGATCCAAACGGACTTCCCAATCGAATTACATATTCAAAATACATACAATTATTCACACGTGACTCAAAATTTAAATTTATAGAATTTTTTGTAACGTTCATATAAATTAATCGATCCCAAATAATTGTAGTTTTAGAAAATTATTGTGGTTTACAAGTTATATGTAGTTGTTACATGTTAGTGTTAATGTTAAAAAATACGATCTTGTTGATTGAATAGTTAATTTATCCCATTTGTAAGTATTTGTTGTTGGCACGGCAATCAGGTAAATATATATCTATAGGTACAGAATTTGGATATATCTTCAATTCTTCACATCTGTTTATTCTCCTAATAGTTTGTGTACCCCTGTCTAATTAAATTAAGCAGAAATACTTAATAATAAATAAACAAAATAAATTAAACAATATAAATAAATGCATTTGATAATAATGAATAATGACAATAGTAAAATTTCAATCTTATACAGTGTGTGTCTTTGATAGCGACATTGCTTTTAAGTAACGATAGATTAAAGTGTTGTTAACCATTTTAGTAAAATAATATAACGATTGCCTTTATTATTTAAGAGTAATTAATTTTTATAAAAATCTCGAGCAGCAATGTAATGCAAACATTTATTTGACGTTTCTGAGAGGAAAAGCTAGTTTCGTTTTCATTTTAATTCGATCAAATCATTAAAGTAACTGCGAACTGTTGCCGACGTTAAATTATTTACTGAATTATCCATTACTAGAAAATACTACAATTTAAAACATGCGAGATTTGGACTACACTAGCACAACAAATTTACATCAACATTTTTTTCTGTGTCTTACTGTCATAGCCAGCACATTTTGAATCGTATTATTCACTGAACTGATATCAAAAATCACTGCACATACATTATCACTTCTTAGAAATCACATTACCTAGTTCAAACATTTTTATTAAATTTATTAGGAAAGTCTGTTGATCAACAAACTTGATGTTATCTTGACACTTCAACTCAATCAATGTGAAGTTTTCAATCGGTACATAAACAAAACGATTATCCATGAATGTAGGATTAATATGGATTTGACAACGTTATAATAATAGCAAGAACGAAAGGGATGGTCTTATGAAACTTTTTACTAGTGGTAGTGAAAAGGAACGATAATCGTCCGTCCTTATCACTGTGCCACTATTTTTTGTGTGTGTGTGCATTAGATGCTAAATGTAAGTGCCAGACAAATGCGTTGAATACGTCACTAAGTGCCACACACACAAGTATCTTCTTAGTAGTAAGTGACTATGTCTATCCCTCTTAGTGGCACACTATGTGCGGCCCCTCGCGATTATCTGATTCCGCCTTCTTAGTTAACACAAAATTATCTAGCGCTTAATCGTCTCTGTCGCACTTAAAGGAAAGAATGACAAAGACGGAAAACTAAAATACGCTACTAGCGATAGCCATTGGCAACTTGGCTAGGCACCCTGGGCTGTTAAGTCCTTTTCTTATGAACAAGGGTCATGATTTTTGACGGACTTGTCATCGAAAAGTGTCACCGACATGTAGGATGTAAATAGGTAGGTAATTAATTGTAATTGTCAGGATGTCACTAAGAGCGAGATTTCAATGAAATCATATGTCAATTGTTAGGTTTAATTTATTAGTTATTGTTATTACTGATACATTGCGTGCTGAATTAATTTGTATGAAAAAAAATTTTTTTTAATACTTTAACTAAATATGCTAATTTCAGTTAATTAAGACTTGTACTTTCACCCCTTAAAAGGAATGTCGTTATCAAAGACACACACTGTATTTTGTTCATAGAGACAATATTGTTTAATGAATAGGCTTATCACTAAAACATTTTTGCTGTGTATTCACAAACAAACATAAGCATAATATTATGCAAGTAGGTATTCATCAGGGAAAGTATTTTTAACACGATGTTTAAAATAAGTTAAAAATAAGTATTTTTTGATAAAGCGCTTATTTTCATAAGCTCAAAAAATATTAATTAAAGTCATGTCGTAAATATTTTGAAGGAATATTATTGGAATATTTGTAATACGACCGAAAAATATGATTACAAAGCGTATATTTTCAGGAACAATTGCCCTGAAAGTCGAAAAAAGTGCCCTTCCCTTATTCTCTATACAGGGTGGAAAAGGACGACGTTCCTTCCCGCTACCGACCGAGTCTACCAACCATCACGATGAACTTTCAGTATGGGACCAACATCGAAAGCGTACATGAAAAATTGACTTTTCCATACTATTGAACTCTAACTAATCACTCACTTTGTATGAGGGGTTAATTTTTTTTATATTTCGATGTTGGTCCCATACTGAAAGTTCATCGTAATGGTTGGTAGACTCGGTCGGTAGCAGGAAGGAACGTCGTCCCTTTCCACCCTGTATATGAAAATAATGACGAAAGTAAGGCTTCAAAAAATACTTCTGACGAAACCGGTTTTAAATGAGATCGGTTATTGACATATTGCATATAAAAATTGATTAAATAAAAAAGTCTTAGCCGACGCTTATTACTTTCATACGAGTTGGGCTATGGCCAATCATATCCTATTAGATTACTATATTGACAAATTCAATTTAATTTACTGCTCGACCACATTTGGTCAAGATCGGGACAGCACCACAATTGACTGTCAACCCTTGTCACCACTACAATTGATACATTACGAACGTTGTGCATATATACTTACGTACGTAGTCAGTACTAAATTGGTTTTAGACATAACAATCGTCGTATATGGTTCATTGTATTGACAGTTATTAATGACACGTTAGCCATACTAGTCCATAATAACATAGTCGTTTGTCGGATATTTATCAAATATATTAAATTACCATTAGAGCTAAGTTTAGAATTGTCAATACTTGAATGCATTCAATATTCACAACATTTATATTGTCTTTAGAAGTAGCTATAATATGCTTACGTTTCTATAGTATAATTACCTATATTTGATTTATTAATTTACCATACTGTATTCAACTGACATAACTGACTGCAAGGAATGTACAGCCTAATACATAGTAAATTAAGAGCTATGAAATAACTAATATCACGCAAAGAAAATGTAAAATATCTTCCGTATTAAGACTAAAAATAGGTATTTCCTGTTCAATGATTCGTTTACAATAGTTATTTGTTATACAAGGGTGCAAAGTTGTATTTTACCCGCGAGTATGAAATTGAAACACGAGCAAGCGAAAGGATTCTATAGTTGAACCACGAGCGTAGCGAGTGGTTCTAAAATAGAATCCTGAGCAGCGAGTGTTTTAACATACGAGAAGTAAAATACATTTGCACCCGTGTGTAACACAAAACTTTTCCCCTCACTATAGCGAGGAAACTCAAAAAAGGTAATTATTTGTTCACATTACAATCATCATTATCATAGATCATCGTTAGTGATAATAATTTTCCAAATGCATCATGTATTTAATGCAAGATTTTGTCGCAGTAAACTTACCACGAAAAAGTAAACGCAGCACGATTTTAACACATTCCTGTAGTTGCACACCAACGCCAATGCATTATTAAATCATTCTCATTCATTATTTTTACAAAATTATAACAGAACACCCTGAAAGTTGTTTAGTTTACTATTTTTATGCGTGTTCGAGTCGGTAAATAAAGATTATAACCTATAATATTCTTTGACAATGTTGACGTTGACATTTTCTGCGTTTTGTGATTGCATCTAGTCATCTTATCATCATTCACTAAAACAATTGTTACTTATGGAATTTTAGGATTTATATGTTAAAATCATCATATTATATAAAGGTTTGTATTTTACACTAAATTCTCAAACAAATTAGTCAATTATCATTAAAATGGAACAATTTCCATGAGCATTTTACGTTTTGTTATTCCAAAACCAAGATCATTACTTTGCCACACAAGTGAATAATATGCGTTTTTACACGTTCGTATTAAAGGATAAACGAGCACTTTACGAGCTAGTGAGGGGAAAAAGCTATTGTATACAGTAACTCCTCATAATCATAAGATAAATACATTTCTCCAAAAGGTATTGGCAGGACCCATTATTAAATCGGGTTAATAAATAGTTTTATCTGGCAAGAAAAATGGCATTTAACGATGGATTATTCCATGGATCAATGTGTACTTATTATTATTTTTTAGACATAGTTATATCCAAATAGATGCAATATTCGGACACAACAAATAGAGTCGTTATTTCTGCTTCCTCTGGTGGAATAATGGCATAAAAATTGTCCAACCATTTGTATAATTGAGTTATCATTGTTTTCCAGTAAACAATACTTGTCTGAGTTATGAAGAATCGTGTTATATTTAGATAAGACAATTACGGGCAGCGGCGAGGGCCCTCGGCCTCGTCCAGCCGCGTTCTTAGCTTGTTTTTGTGGGATCTTCGTCTAATGAGACCCACTAAAAAATCGTTGACATACAATTTTATATTGCGGTGTACTAACGTCCAGTATCTAGGTGCTACTTGAGTCGATAGGAAATTTACTTAGGAAATCTCTCCAGATATTCGAATTCGAATTTTATTAATATTATGTATCAGTAAACAGTTGAGGAAAGTAGGTAACAAAAAGCGTAAATCGTAACTTTTCAGTATGTGACCTTAAGGTTAGGTATACGTTCAGTTCTACATACTGAGAAAGACTACATTAGGCGTGTGTTAAACATATTGACAAAAAATAGTT
>JALPQI010025274.1:0-11265 GCA_025490895.1 Thaumatotibia leucotreta
ACTGTATGACTGTTTATTGTGTTCTCTGGTTAGTTAAATGCTCCAATATAGAGCTATATGTAAGTACCATAGCTAATAATAACTGCTAAGTTGGTGTGCTTGTATGCCTCTCGAAGAACCTACATATTTTTTATTCACACACACATCATCAGCCTATTTCAGTCCACTGCTCGTAGGCCTCTCCTATTAACTATGCGTATAGACGCATTAGGAGGTAAATGCCCATAATCGCCACGTTGGCCAAGCGGGTTGGCGATCGCAGTAAAGTGTCCACTATGATGACGTTGCTGCTCATCATCAATCTTCTATCAAATAATAGTCCTTAGTCGACTCTTACGACACCCACACAAAGAGTTGGGGTGGTGACAAATGTAGGTATTCATACTGCCGTCACCACACGGCATTTTTAATCGGCTGTTGTTAAATATACTGTCACGGAAATTGGTTCACGTAAGTACATTCATTTTCTCAATATATCTGATGGCGACTTCACCACTTAAGAGTCTGAAAGAATTTTCTGCACCGTGTATAGGTTAAATTAGATATGTATTTCTACGCATGACGACAGTTGCGTAAAGCTTTTTTTAACCACTGACATACTTTTTGTAGCTGTAGCCAGAGATTATTTAGTTTAAGTAGATATATCAGCACCATACATTAAAATGCATCCACCTGAAATGTTGTCACTACTAGACGGCGCCACGGTTGTTCGTGAGCATGGCATACAGATGGCTCTGAAACAGTATATACACTACCTTTGTTGTTCGTCCATTGGCACAGATGGCTCTGAAACAGTATACACTACCTTGCCACGAACGAAACGCATGATCACTTGCAACACATAGCATATTTTGCCGTACCACGATATAGGGAGGTTGGTAATGTGGTTCATGCGTTCGGCTGTGATGCAGTGGTACCAGGTTCAAATCCTAACTATACGCGCTGAAAATGTTCTTTCGTTTCTTTTTTTTCAAACTTTGTTTTTTTATTTTTTTGTTGCGCATAATCTTTGATTTTGTAAAAACAGTGTTTTACAAGGTGCAAACGGGCGGGTTTTTATTTTGTTGTCGTTTTTTAAAATTTTCCATATATGGACTTTTTTACATTTTTTCTACTCAGAATCAGGAGCTCTTTCGTTTCGTTTTATAGTTATACAAAGTGATCATAGATCCGATAGATACATACGTATACATACAGGGTGTTACATACATAATTATACAGGGTGAAAATGAGTATACAGACAAACTTGAAGCGTGAAGAGTGTACCTAGTTATTCCTGACAGAGTTGGGTTATACTCGTTTCTGACTAATTCGCATACGTTCAATACAATTTTCGGGTCCATTATGAGATCCAAGATGGCAGCAACTTATTTTTGCAATTTTCATCATTATACTTGTTTCTGACTAATTCGCATACGTTGAATACAATTTTCGGGTCCATTATGAGATCCAAGATGGCGGCAACTTATTTTTGCAATTTTCATCATTATACTCGTTTCTGACAAATTCGCATACGTGGAATACGATTTCCTAGTCCATTCTAAAATCCAAGGTGGCGGGAACTTTTTTTTAAATTTTCATCTTTATACTCGTTTCTGACTAATTCGCATGCGTGGAATACGATTTTCGGGTCCATTCTAAAATCCAAGATGGCGGGAACTTTTTTTGCAATTTTCATCATTATACTCGTTTTCGACTAATTCGCATACGTGGAATACGATTTCCGGGTCCATTTTAAAATCCAAGATGGCGGGAACTTTTTTTTTTGCAATTTTCATCATTATACTCGTTTCAGACTAATTCGCATACGTGGAATACGATTTCCGAGTCCATTCTAACGTATGCGAATTCATTACACGTATGCGAATTAGTCAGAAACGAGTATAATAATGAAAATTACAAAAAAAGTAGCCGCCATCTTGGATCTTAGAATGGACCCGGAAATCGTATTACACGTATGCGAATTAGTCAGAAACGAGTACAATGATGAAAATTGCGAAAAAAAAGTTCCCGCCATCTTGGATCTTAGAATGGACCCAAAAATGATATTCCACGTATGCGAATTAGTCAGAAACGAGTACAATGATGAAAATTGCAAAAAAAAGTTCCCGCCATCTTGGATCTTAGAATGGACCCGGAAATCGTATTACACGTATGCGAATTAGTCAGAAACGAGTACAATGATGAAAATTGCAAAAAAAGTTCCCGCCATCTTGGATTTTAGAATGGACCCGGAAATCGTATTCCACGTATGCGAATTAGTCGGAAACGAGTATAATGATGAAAATTGCAATATAAAAAGTTCCCGCCATCTTGAATCTTAGAATGGACCCGGAAATCGTATTCCACGTATGCGAATTAGTCGGAAACGAGTATAATGATGAAAATTGGAAAAAAAAAGTTCCCGCCATCTTGGATTTTAGAATGGACCCGGAAATCGTATTCCACGTATGCGAATTAGTCGGAAACGAGTATAATGATGAAAATTGGAAAAAAAAAGTTACCACCATCTTGGATTTTAGAATGGACTCGGAAATCGTATTCCACGTATGCGAATTAGTCGGAAACGAGTATAATGATGAAAATTGAAAAAAAAAAGTTCCCGCCATCTTGGATTTTAGAATGGACCCGGAAATCGTATTCCACGTATGCGAATTAGTCGGAAACGAGTATAATGATGAAAATTGCAAAAAAAAAAGTTCCCGCCATCTTGGATTTTAGAATGGACCCGGAAATCGTAATCCACGTATGCGAATTAGTCGGAAACGAGTATAATGATGAAAATTGGAAAAAAAAAGTTCCCGCCATCTTGGATTTTAGAATGGACCCGGAAATCGTATTCCACGTATGCGAATTAGTCGGAAACGAGTATAATGATGAAAATTGGAAAAAAAAAGTTCCCGCCATCTTGGATTTTAGAATGGACCCGGAAATCGTATTCCACGTATGCGAATTAGTCGGAAACGCGTATAATGATGAAAATTGCAAAAAAAAAAGTTCCCGCCATCTTGGATTTTAGAATGGACCCGGAAATCGTATTCCACGTATGCGAATTAGTCGGAAACGAGTATAATGATGAAAATTGCAAAAAAAGTTCCCGCCATCTTGGATCTTAGAATGGACACAATGGCAAATTCAAAAAATGTAGACACAATAAGAGAAAATTAGTATTAGCCTTTTTTTTTCTTACAGAGTTTGTTGGATGTTGGACAGAGTAGAGCTATTTATTGCCAATGATATAGATAGAGTGCCATTAGTAAGAGTTTAATTATTATTTCGCTATGTGAGTTTGGTATTGAAGCGTAGAATAGAAACAGAATGCAATGCTCAGATTACCTTCAATTTTCTATGCCTCTCGTTTCGTTTGTTGCCAGCTCGTCAGATTACGGTAAAGCAAAGAGAATGCTGACGACGGCAACGCCGCGCCGCAATGTATTTGTTATATAATTCGGATATACCCTAATCAGCTATTTATTGTTATCAGTTGTTAAGTTACGGGTTCAAATCCTAGCATATGTTTTGTAATGTATGTATTTTTTTGTTATTATTAGTGATGTAGGGACTTTTTACTTTTTTTTTATTGTATTTATTAGTTTTTTGGTTTTTTAGACCTCCTTAAACATTTAAAATCAATATATGCAAGATTTTGTTTAGCGACATCTATAGATTATTTCTGTCAAGACTCGAGCAGTGTACTGTTTGACGCGTATCGAGAAAAACGCATAAAAATATGTACGTGCAATAATAGATGGCGCTGAAATCAATTTATTCCAAAAATAGTTAATTTTTTTATTTACTAATTTACTCTTCTAGAAAGGGTGGTTTTGACTATTTTCGATGTATGATGCTAAATTAATTAAAACTGTGCACTAACAGGTAGTAAATATCTGGATTTCAAATAAAACTAAATCTATTACTAGTCAATCGTGCTCCTAGTGACATCTATTGTAACATATTCCGAACTATTTGAGCCTTCTATGAAACAGACCCTCTATATTTGGGTACTTTGTGCTGTAGCTATATGTTGTTACTCTTATTTTACATTGCAAAAGAGTCTATCGTAAAAATCAATGCATGTGAATGTATAATCAAGAATAAGAAAAACTTGGCTGATTAGCTCAAACCTTCGGCCAGGCGCGGATCCAGTTAAAAACATCTCGACTTGCGCTCATGTCAAAAACAGCTGTTCGATATTCTGGCCGCCATCTTGTAAAATAAGGCTTAATGAGGAGATAAAGTAGGGTGCACGAGCTCGTAACTTGAGCATGAGATAATGAACTGTTGAGGGACTGATTAGCGCTATTTGACGTTTATGAATAACGTTTTTTGACATCCGTCTCTGAAGGACCCTTCAACAGTCCTTTAACTTTTTATGAATACGACTGTTAGTATAAATAGTTACTAGTATTGTATCTATAAATAGTACAGTTATGTAGACGACCACTAACTCTTGTTTACAGTTACAACAAATAGCTCTCAATAGCTTGACACAACTACCTGAAATTAAACCTTGCATCGCACCTTGCGCTGCACCTGATAACCTTACCTAACCCAGCAACACTAAATGTAGAAAATGCAATACAACTAAAAGAATAACAAATACCTAGACTTAAGTAAGTATAAGTCTCCTATAAGACTGCAAATTATTACAGTAATACAAAATGTTGTAAATGCACTCCTTTGGGGAGTGCATACAGTACTCATAAACAACTCACAGACATAAAAATAAATAGCGAAATGTCCAACGGACGCCCGTATCGATAGCGAGGTCCGTTGGAACTAATCAAAGTATCTACAAAAAAAAAAAAAACCCAGCCTAACCTGACCCAGTCCCGCGTCGTCAGTCGTCGAAGCAACAGGTCGCTTAATTCCTGGCGCCATTATCGTGAACTGAATTTCGTGCATCCTTTTCTGTGCATCTATTATTGTGCATCTTTTCCTGTGCAATCATTTTCGTGCGCCAAATTTTGTGCATCCTGTGTGTGTTGGTGAAGAGTGCCAAGGAGAGCAGTGGACTGTGGGAATCCCTAAGGTTCATAAGAGACTTACGTGTAGCGCGGAGAGCTGCGAGGAGCTCTGTAGATCCAGCTTGAGCCCTAACAATCTGACCGCGTCCGGAGACCCGGATCACTAGCGCTACGGAGTAAGAAGAAGCAGGATGGTGTGCGACAGGTGCAGGGAGGAGATGGAGCTGGGCCGGCTGGCGGCTGAGGTCATCGAGGACCGGGCGGCTACTATTGTGGCTTTGAGGGCGACTATAGCAGCCCAAGCTGAGACGATTGCGTACCAGGAGGCGCTGATTCGGGCCCTGGTGAGACGGGGCGACTTCTCTGTCTCAGCTGCCCCAGCCGCCTGGCAGAGCTGCGCTGCCCTCCTGGGAACTCCTCAAGCGGGGGAGATAATTACGGATGATCCCGGATCAACCCAACAGGAGGAACACCAGAGGAGCCTTCTTCTCTCCGCCTCTTCTTCCTCCTCGCCTTCGTCCCCGTTGACTTCCCCCCGGCCATCTCACTCCACTTCGGAAAGGGAAGCCGGAGCCTCTGGGCGGGGCCGGTGGCTGGGACCTGGGACGAACGTGAGGTCGGGCTGATGGTGGCGCCTGAGAAAGAGTTGCGCGCACCCACCCTCTTGGCCGCCTCCCCTGCCTTTTCGACCAGGTCTACATCGTCGGCCTCATCTTCGACCTCTTCCTCCTCGGCCTCCTCCTCCTTGGCCCCGGCCGCTACCGTGGCCTCGGGAGAGGACGAGGGGTTCGTGGAGATACTAGGGGATACAAGTGGCGCAGTGGTTAGCTCGGCCCCTTCTGGACAAGACTTTGAAGCCTCTAGCAGCTTTTGGCGCCACAGCCAATCGTCCCCTGCGAGCTCCGACTCGGTAAGAGCCGATGACAGGAGGACGAGGCTTTAGAGGACGATGAACTTGCTAAGACACAATAACCATACAAATTTTGTCCCCCGAGGCTCGCAGCGTATAAGCGTCGGGGCCAACCGCACTCCACCGCCTTCGCCCGGTTCGATGGAACCGAGGCTCGAGGGACGCGTGAGTGGCTCGCCCTAATTCCTGCCCGCTACCTCATCAACACCGGTTCGTCTGAAGTAACGACTCGCCAGGATAGCTGTGAGTGCACTAGACTTTTGCGTACAGGGTTTTGGCCATAACCACGCGTCGTGCAAGTAGGCGCGCGTATTTGTAATAGCGGCTGTCGGCAATTGTATATTTCTGGGGTCCGCTACGAGCGGCCCTATGTAAGAAAACTTAATAAGTTGCATGAATTTACTTTGGCATTATTAATTTGAACACACTAGCTGCTAGGTTCCCAGAATCAGGCGTAAAAAAGCGACAAGAGGTCCTTGTACTTCAAAAGTCCAATGTTTTGCGGAGAGCAACCCGCAGGCATTATTTATATTTCCAATATTAAGGCGACGATATAGGCAAAATCGTGTAATCGAGGTGTTTTTGTGCACGTTTTTCTCGGGAAGTGTACATCGTGGAGCCTTGATTTTACTATGTTCTGAAAGTACATATTCTCACGTAGGGTATGTTCTTCCATTTTAGGTATTCGTAAACAATATTTAGGTACATTAGTCGTCACAAAAAAACCTATTTCGAGATTTTTTTACAAATTTTATTTTGTACAGAACGAATTGTAAAGTACCAAATTTTGTACACTTGTTCCGAAAGCCTTTTTGCGATGGGTGTTCTTCGTATACATAGTTAACCAAGACATTTAGAGACGAAATAATCGAAAGTCAATATCTTACATGCAATGCTCAAGTAAACAACATTGCGCAGAAGAATATTAAAGGCACTTCGATACGTACGATTTATGATGAGTAATTTCGCGCGCTGCTGACAAGTCACGATGGCCTAGGGGGTAGCACAGTTGTCGTGAGAAGCTAGAGAGTGCTAGAGTTCAAATCTGGTATTTGCCAATAGTTGTTTTTTATTTTTTTTATTCTACTTTTAATTAAAACAATATTATGTTTTTCTTAATAAGTTAATAAAAGAGTAGTACAATTTTACGATAAAAAATATTAATCTTTGAATTTATTTTTATAAATATTAGCGTAAAAGTAACTTGACAAATCATTTAATCTTTTTTATTTATAATGTTAACAGATGTGTAATTGTAATAACTGTAGAAATAAGATGAAAACTTGGACCGTATTTTATATCGCCTGCGCTCCGCCGGCGGTAGTAGGTAGTGCTACGAAGGCGACGTTGCGTGCTTGCAAGTAGCGACGTTGCCTGGCCGCCGATCTCATCTCTGCATTCAACAGTGACAGTGTCACAGGTTAGGTTCAGCAAAGCGACGTTTGTTTGTTTTCCTAGTGTTTGATGTGACAAACCTTTCAGTTGTTATTGTTGAGTTTTTGTTATTGTGTTTTGTGTTAAAGTTTATTTTGGTTAAGTGTTATTATTGTTGGGTTTTTGTTATTGTTTTTTGGTTGAGTGTTGTACGGTGAACTGCTCTTGATTCTTGACGATATCAAAAAATGGGAAACAAGAAAGGAAGAAAATCTCGTCATTCTATAAAGTTAATGCGAAAAAAACAGGGACAAAAATTTCAAACACAAATATCTGCCGCAAAGTAAGTGCATACCTACTAGGGCTCCCGGTATCCGTGTTAGAGGTGTGCGCCACGCCGGCGCGGCGACGCCGCGCCGCGGGACCCACGCCGCCGCCGCCGCCGAGGTTTCCAAAATTCACGCCGCGACAAAACTTTTGCGGAATAAAATAATTTAAATTACGCGCCACGCTGACCAAATTGACATTAAACAACAATATGCTTGCAAATATCGACAAGCGGTTCCCTCTGGCCGAAAAGATTGTGTGCGCAGCACTTCTGGATTGCAGATTTTCAGGCCTAAAGGAGATTTATACGTACCTACGAAAAAAACACACTACTCGGGCAGAATTGTTCCCAATTGTACAAATTTCTTTTACAGGATTCCAATTCCAAGTCTACACATTCCCAGTACTACAGATTTACAAACTTACAGAATCCCAATACTTTAATGTTCCCATATTACGGTTTCCCATGTCTACAGATTTTCAATATTACTGATTCCTAACTCTACAGATAGTACAGATTACCATGCCTACAAATCCCTATGTCGACAGGTTCCATATTCTCTAGATTTCACGTCTACCGATTCCCAACTGTAATGCTTTTTACAACACACTTGCTCGTAAGTAGTAACTTTGGTCTTATTGAACCGCTTTTTGGCTTATAATATAATATAATCCTAGGTTTTATTAGCTTTGTGTTTTTTCATTATATTATATTCTTCACATAGTCGATTCCACAGTGTCTGAAGACAAAAGTCTTCAATAAGTGGGTCCTACCCGTCATGACGTACGGAGCCGAAACGTGGACACTGATAGTCCGGCTGGTCCACAAGTTCAAGATCGGTCCGCGAGCTATGGAAAGGGCTATGCTCGGCGTCTCTTTGCGAGATCGAATCAGAAATGGGGTTATCCGGCAGAGAACCAAAGTGATCGACATAGTCCACCGTATTAGCAAGCTGAAGTGGCAGTGGGCTGGCCATATTAGCCGTAGAACCGACAACTGTTGGGGTAAACGAGTTCTTGAGTGGAGACCGCGTCTCGGCAAGCGTAGTGTAGGACGAACTCAGGCAAGGCGAGCGACAATTTGCGCAGGATGGCTGGCAAGAGCTGGATGCGAGCAGCCAAAGATAAAAAACGGTGACGTGAAATTGGGGAGGCCTATGTCCAGCAGTGGACTGCGATAGGCTGATGATTATGATGAATATTTTTTCATTACCTAGTTAGGCCACCATAGGAGGTTGAATGGCTGTCTATTAACTTATTCTATTAATTCAAGTGTCTGCCATAACGTCAAACAAAGCAAAACATACCGACATGCGCGATGCAAAAATAGATTTGATATAAAAAATACATTTTCATGTGTATTATACACTATTATACACCGATGTATGATTAGCAGTGTGAGCGATGATGCTACTATAAAGAGGTTGTAAAGCTGGGTATCTGTAGTATTTGAAATCAGCAGTAGGTACCTATTGGGAATTCGCAGTATTGGAAACCTATAGTGTTGGGTATTATTTGTAGCATTCGAAATACGTATTATATTTAATATGAATTAATGTAATCACCAAAATGACGAAATTGAGTTAAGTATACCGTTCGACTGCAAATTTCCTGCTCTATTGAACGGTGTATATAAAATATTGATATTCAGAAAAAATTTCGAATACGTTAACAAAAACTTGGCCATTTTATTAGGTTTCTACGTTTTTTATAAACGTATGTAAAGGTTTCAAAAAAATCATAGACAATATTTTAACGTAAGTACGAATTTGTAAGTACAAAACATGTCCTTCCTAATGTACTCACCATATTTTTATAAATGTCAGTGCTGTAAGCGCCATCTGTATTGTATGGCTCATAATCAATTCGGTTTCAATTTGTGAGTTACACTAAATTACGAAATCCACTTTTGATGGTTTTCATCAAATTATTAACGTATCCAATTTTTTTTTTATATTTAACGTAAGCACCAGTTATTTCCTGAACTATAACTGTGGTCACAGTTAGTAACTGTGTGTCAAATAGGCCTCTCAAAATAAAACAAACAAGATAAACATCATTTCAATAGGATAATTAACTAAAAAGATACAACATACTTTATACATGTCAAATTCGTTTTTGAGCCCTCCTGAAAAATCGTCATTTGGTGGTTACATTAATTCATATTACAACTGACGTGACGTTATTGGTTATTGGGAATGTGTATAATCGGGAATGCATAGTATTGACAATATCTGTATTATTAACTCTTATCTGTAGTATTAGGCATCTGTAGTATTGGGAATCTGTAGATGAGTAGACAAAAAGTCACGATTCGACCCAGTGCGAGTTAATAATAGTACATTACTACCGAGACCGGGAAGTGACTGGTTGCCGGCCGAATATATGTAGACGGCCGAGCGAAGCGAGGCCGGATAGTATTCGTACGGCAACCCGTCACTTCATGGCCGAGGTATGTATAATGCTTTTCTCAAACATGCAATGAAATGAAACAAAAAAATGTATCTTCTTTCTAAGAAATTATAAGTCAACTACATAACTAAGTCTTTGAAACACAACAAAAGTCAAATACGACACCGACACCTCATTTTTAGGGTTCCGTAGCCAAAATGGCAAAAACGGAACCCTTATAGATTCGTCATGTCCGTCTGTCCGTCTGTCACAGCCGATTTACTCGGAAACTATAAATGCTACAGTAACGAAACTTAGTAAGGATATGTGTTGTATGAACCGCTACAGGATTATGATACTAAATTGTAAAAAAAACCATTGGGGTGGGGGCCCTCCATACATGTAACTGAGGGATAGAATTTTTTTTTTAGTTGTATATAATCGTGTGGGGTATTAATAGAAAGGTCTTTGAAAATGATATGAAGGTTTATACATCTCATTTTTATTTAAGCAAATCGTTTTCGAGATATCAGCTCTCAAAGTCTGAAAAATGTGTCCCCCCCCCCCTCTATTTTTTAAACGACGCGATTTAAAATTAAAAAAAAAAAATGTTATGCACATTAATAAACTCTATCAACGATTATTGGTTTGATTAAATTATCTCCTATAGTTTTTGAGGTAGGATGATTTAACTGTATTTTTTTAATAATACATTGATAATGGTACGGAACCCTTCGCGCGCGAGTCCGACTCGCACTTGGCCGGTTTTTTTTTTAAGATTTATCTGTTTGAAAGTTGCAAATTTTTAATTTAAAAAAGCGGTATTAGACGACGCGGTCGGTTGGGTCCAATTAATCGCATGCAGTGATCGGGGCCGACGGATCGCGCCGTATAATACTGCTTTTTAAATATTATTTTGAGTAGTTATTGTACATTTATTTTAAATGATATAATTTAAATACCTAATTATAACTGCAAAAAATTGCCAATCATTTTTTTTGTATACTAATATTACTTACAGATAATTATTGGCTAAAAGCCAAGATGCTAGGTCACAACCCTATGTCAAATGAAAATTAAGAAAGAGGTACTTGCCGGCCTAGGCCGGCAACGAGGTACTTCCCGGCCACTTTTTAGGCACGTAACTACAACATTTCATTGCATGTTTGAGAAAAATAATTTTCGTACACGATAATTATGACAATTGCCGCATAAAATGCAATCTATAACTTTGTTTCGTGTTTATTTTTTAATAATTAACTTGTCCTAAACTATATCTAGGTTTTTAATACCTTC
>JALPQI010025275.1:0-11500 GCA_025490895.1 Thaumatotibia leucotreta
AGTTCATCATGTAGAGTCCCTCCTTCTCCAAGAAACCAGCCAGCAGATGGCCCCGGTGGTTCCGACGTCCAACCCCAAATTGCCCCACCCTCAGTTCGTCACCATCTCTCTTGCCCAGTTTCGCGTTGAAGTCCCCCATAACAACGGTGAAGTAGGTTCTGGAGCTATGCATGGCTTTTAAGATATCATCATACATAGCCTCCACCTCGTCGTCGGAGTGTGTCGAAGTCGGCGCGTACACCTGTATGACCTTCAGCGAGTATCTCTCAGATACTCTGAGTATAAGGTACGCCACCCTAGCCGACACACTCTCGATCTTCACCACGTTGTTTACGAGGGACTTGTGGACGATGAACCCGACACCTCCCTGGGACTGTTGGTCGCCCTCCTGAAAATAGAGCAAGTTGCCGGACTTTAGGATTATCGTGTCCTCGCCCTCTCTTCGGACTTCTGACAATCCCACAATGTCCCAACGCAACCTGCTCAATCCTTCCTCCAGTTCCACTAACTTTTCGTCGGTCCGCAGTGTACGCGTGTTGTACGTTGCCAGGGCCAGAGGTCGTCGGTGGTGGTAGCCGGATCTTTGCCGGAGATTCTTAGCACCCCTGACCCCGCTAGCACCCTGGCCGCTACCATAACCAGGGCACCGCATTTTTTATTGATAGTAAATTTAATCTCCTTTTTGGAACTATGCATAACTCAATACCCGCAACTAGGTACTTTTCCATGTGCAAAGTCACATATTCTTGTACACACGTGTTCCTTAGGATGTAAATAACCCAATTATAGCACAAACCCATTTTGGCACTTTTTCAGCCGCTTCGACAAAAACTCATGTAACTCTTTAACTAAATGCCGTGACTAGGTACCTTTCCATGTGCGCAGCCACATGTACAGGGCGTCCCACGGCGATGCCACACGGAGGACAAGTACCTTAAATATCATAGATAGCGTATTTTGCTGAAAGAAGACTTCATTTTATTTTTAAGACTTAGTAAAATTGCATTAATTTTTTTTTATTTTTTTTTTTGATAAAAAATTGTATGAAAAAAAAATCGCCTTGTCGGAGGAAATATACCTTAATAGTTGTAAATGAGCATCTTACTGAATTAAGACTTCATTTTATTTTTAAAACTGAATAAAACAGCATTCAATTTTTTTTGTTTTTTTTTAATTGTTAGGAAAAAATATCGCAACGTCGGAGAAAAAATACCTTAATTATTGTAAATGAACATCTTACTCAAAGAAGACATTATTTCGATTTAAAAAACAAGTTGAATTGCAATTTGAATTGTTTCATGGTTAAACCGGGAATAGAACCCGTACTCGTGTAGTGGGTTCGATTCCCGGGCTGTTATATTTTTTCCCGTATAATGTTTTTCCAATAAAAAAAATCGAAAACAAATTGGAACTTGTTTTATAAATTGAAATAATGTTTTTTATTCAGTAAGAAGTTCATTCACAATAATTAAGGTGTTTTTTCTCCGATGTCGCGATATTTTTTTTCCATACAATTAAAAACAAAAATTGGAACTTGTTTTTTAAATCGATATAATGTCTTCTTTCAGTAAGATCAACATCTCACTTACAACAATTAAGGTATGTATTGTCGGAACAAGGTGATATTTTTTTTTCATACATTTCTTTATCAAAAAAAAAAAAGTTTGAATGCAATTTTACTAAGTCTTAAAAATAAAACCGGCCAAGTGCGAGTCGAACTCGCGCGCGAAGGGTTCCGTACCATTATCAATTTATTATTAAAAAAATACAGTTATATCAACGTACCTCAAAAACTATAGGAGAAAATTTAATCAAACCAAAGATCGTTGATAGAGCTTATTAATGTGCATAACATATATTTTTTTAGAATTTTATATCGAGTAGTTTAAAAAATAGAGGGGGGGACACATTTTTCAGACTTTGAAAGCTGACATCTCGAAAACGATTTGCTTAAATAAAAATGAGATTTATAAACCTACATATCATTTTCAAAGACTTTTCTATTAATACCCCACACGCTTCTATACAAGTAAAAAAAAATGTTTATCCCTCAGTTACATGTATGGAGGGCCCCCACCCCAATGGTTTTTTTTACAATTTAGTATCATAATCCTGTAGTGGTTTATACAACACATATCCTTACCAAATTTCGTTACTGTAGCATTTATAGTTTCCGAGTAAATCGGCTGTAACAGACGGACAGACGGACAGACGTACATGACGAATCTATAAGGGTTCCGCTTTTGCCATTAGGCTACGGAACCCTTAAAATGAATTCTTCTTTCAGCAAAATACGCTATCTATGATATTTAAGGTACTTTCCTTCCATGTGGCGTCGCCGTGGGACGCCCTGTATTTTCACAAAACTACTCTAAAATCGTGCTACTCTCGAATTACTTGTTCGTGCTGCTGGTTGCGGAGACCATGGGTTGCTGGTGTTCGGAGGCCAGGATCTTTTTAGCCGCGCTAGGACATCGGTTACGAGAGAGGGGTCACGACCCCCGTTCCGGGTCATTCTTGGTGCAAAGGTTGGCTATCGCCATTCAGCGCGGCAATGCTGCCAGCGTTATGGGCACTTTTGCACCGGGAATGACTCGGGGCGGGTTGTTCGATTAGTGTTTATCGTAGGTTTTTTTTATTGTGTTGTGGTTATTTTGTAAGTTAGTGCATATTTTACGGTTTTGGTAATATAATCTAATGTCATCGTTTTTCTGGAAATAGTTAGCTACCTCTAAAATGGTCTAGAAATCATTTCTCAAAATCAGGGATGTTTTTAAAGGTGCCTTCAGACCAAACGAGCATTCGCTATAATTCTATCCCCCGCTCTACGAAATCGACGAATCACGTTTTGTGTAACGATCGAATTTCGTAGAGAGCATAGAATAGCGAATGCTCGCTAGGTCTGAATGCACCTTAACAGAAATCCTGGCGCGGCGCGCGCTGCCGCCGCCTGCCTGCGTGGGGCGGCGGGCGTCGCGCTAGTGCGACGTACCTTTAGTACCGTTTCGTAACCAACATTTTGTAACCAGCTTCGAAATGGGAATAAAATCCCAATTCGTAACTGGCTTCAAATTGGCACTTTTTCATTACCGATTTGTAACCACGTTTGGTAGCCAGCTTCGAAACGGGAAAATGAATCCCGTATTGTAAGTGGTTACTAATTGGCACTTTTTCATTACCGATCTGTAACCACGTTTGGTAGCCAGCTTCGAAACGGGAAAATGAATCCCGTATTGTAACTGGTTACTAATTGGCACTTTTTCATTACCGATTTGTAACCACGTTTGGTAGCCAGCTTCGAAACGGGAAAATGAATCCCGTATTGTAAGTGGTTACTAATTGGCACTTTTTCATTACCGATCTGTAACCACGTTTGGTAGCCAGCTTCGAAACGGGAAAATGAATCCCGTGTATAACTGGTTACTAATTGGCACTTTTTCATTAACGTTCTGTAACCACGTTTGGTAGCCAGCTTCGAAACGGGAAAATGAATCCCGTATTGTAACTGGTTACTAATTGGCACTTTTTCATTACCGATTTGTAACCACGTTTGGTAGCCAGCTTCGAAACGGAAAATCTCGTAACCTAACCTACTTCTCTGGCAGCAGTTTGCTTAGTAACCAGGTAGCGGTTATAACATGTATTATAGCATGGGATCCCTTTCTTTCCCATATATTTGTTAATCCGAATTTCGTTAGTCACAAATTGATATCCATATAATTTACTGATATAAGCATCAATGGTCATAATTTTTGTTAAGTATAACGATTAATAAATCTAACATTACTAACCTATAACATTAAATACTCTAATTACAAAAGGTATAAAATTGCTGACTATAACATTCAAGGGTCTCTATAATCTTTTAGAAATATTTTAAGTCATACATTTGAAGGTTCAAATGGTTCTTACTCATATTGTTTTAATAACTTACCGAATTTCATCCAAAAAATTGAATATTAAATACGAAATTTATAAGTTTCCTTAATTTAAATTATTAAATTTATGGACTATGATGCAACTTAGTAAACTTCCTTACCTACTCGACTCTAAGGCAGGTCAGTGTAGGTACGACGACGAGCGAAGCGAGGAGGAGTGTTAGGTTGAACTGTGACCTTACAGCGCGCGAGCATACAAAAAGTTAGTAGAGAACATGATCGATATACGTTATGTATGTTATACTAGCGGCCCGCTCCGGCTTCGCCCGGGAAACCCCAAATATCTTACGGAACCCTACTTTTTCTCAAAATAAAATGTACCCTATGTTACTCGTGAATAAAGTAGCTTTCGAATGGTGAAAGAATTTTTCAAATCGGTCCAGTAGGTTTTGAGCCTATTCAATACAACCAAACAAACAAACAAACAAATTTTTCCTCTTTGTAATATTAGTATAGATAAACTAAATTTAGAGCATTTAAATCTTATATAAAAAAATTGTATACAAAATGAGTAATATATAAATTGATTGTTATTCCTAATAATAAATTTTAGAGCAAACGTTCATTATACCTTGTGAACGTTATTAATATGAAAATATATATTTTGTAGTTATATCTTGTGAGACGTACCCTACTACTCGTTGAGTAACATATCATTAGAATAAAAAGTTGTGTAATAGGTTTATTTTTTAATTTTAAGTTGTTCCGTGAAGTTTTTTCATGTTTTAAATTTGATTTTGTCGGCAGATTAGGCGAGAAACTTGCAGGCCACCCTTCCGGGAGTATGGCCTTCTGGTCACTTGCCAAAGCTGCCGAGGGAAACTGTTGTCGGTCGTCCCTGCCACCACTGCGAAATGCTGACGGTAATCTGGTCCATAGTGCAAAAGAGAAAGCCGATCTTCTTGGTGCTCTTTTTGCTTCGAACTCGACTGTGAGCGATGACGGCAGCATTATACCGCCTACCATCCCGCGGTGCGCACACTCCATGCCAGAAATTCGCATCTCACAGAAAGATGTTCGGCGGGAGTTGCTGTCGTTAAACGTTCACAAGTCGAGCGGGCCAGACGGCATACCTGCAGTGGTGCTTAAACGTTGTGCTCCTGAGTTGTGTCCTGTGTTAACGCGTCTCTTCGCTCTTTCCAGTATCAAACGGGAAGTTCCATCTTCGTGGAAGACGGCCCTTGTGCACCCTGTTCCAAAAAAGGGTGACAGATCGGATCCATCGAATTATAGGCCTATCGCTATCACCTCCCTTCTCTCTAAGGTCATGGAGCGTATAGTTAACGCTAAACTCCTTGGTTACCTAGAAGAACACAATCTTATAAGCGTCCGCCAGTATGTACCTCACTCAACGCTGGGCATCAGCCATTGAGAGTCAAGGCGAGGCTTTGGCAGTCAGCCTAGATATAGCGAAGGCGTTCGATCGGGTCTGGTATAGGGGCCTTTTGTCGAAGTTGCCATCTTTATGACTGCCCGAGGGATTATGCAGATGGATTGCTAGCTTTTTGTCCGGCAGACGCATTCGTGCCGTAGTAGACGGTAGCTGCTCTGATAGCATGGACATAAACGCTGGTGTCCCGCAAGGCTCTGTGCTATCCCCAACGCTATTCCTTCTGCATATCAATGACATGTTGTCTATCGGCGACCTCCATTGCTATGCGGATGACAGTACTGGGGATACTTTTTACACAGGCCGTGCTAATATCCCTCGCTCTGTGGTACTGGAAAGTCGCGGAAAACTTGTGTCTGACATCGAGAACACTTTATCTAGAACCTCGTTATGTGGTCGGGATAACCTACTCAGGTTCAACCCCACAAAGACACAAGTTTGCGCGTTTACCGCTAAAAAAAACCCCATTTACTGTGGCTCCAAAGTTCCAAGACACAGCTCTTACCATGTCAGGGAGTATTGGGATCCTCGGAGTCGACATTTCCAACGACGTCCAATTCCGATGTCACCTAGAGGGAAAAGCTACGCTGGCATCCAAAAAGCTCGGTGTGCTCAATAAAGCGAGGGGATACTTTACTCCGGGGCAAAGACTTCTGTTATACAGGGGGTCCAAACCTTGACGTCAAAATTTTTTTTTAGATTCCTCACGTCATGAGCTATCAGAATATACCCCATGTATGTTAGCCGATTTTTTGTAGTTTTCGAGTTATGAATTTTTGAAAAAATTTTTTTGAGAAATTCTGGACTGAAGAAATTTATTAATAAAAAAACTATTGGGTTTTTTAACTAGTTTCTTTTTGTAAAAGTATAACTACAAATAAAGCATTTACTGACAAAAAAATTAGCGTCCTCACTTTGATACAAGTAAGATAAAAAATACCAAATTCAAAATTTTACGTTAAAACGTATCAAAATAGCATTAATGTACGTAAATAAAAAAATGAAACGTATCCCAAGGATTTTTGTTATTCTTAAGACCGCCCTAGACCTTGAGCCTTCGTAAAAGCAAAAAAAAAGTGATACTTAATGATGAGGATTTTTCGGAGTAGTCGGTCAAATAAACTTAAAAAAGCTTAAAATTTTAAAGTACTAAAAAATGACTTGAATAACTACACAAATTGGGTTTTCGTGGTATTTTCTGTCTTTGTTTATTGATAAGAACAACATAACAGACGAAATTTCACTTTATTTTTAAATTAAAAAAGTAGAAGTTTTTTTTTAAGTTTATTTGACCGACTACTCCAAAAAATCCTCATCATTAAGTATAACTTTTTTTTGGTTTTATGAAGGTTTAAGGTCTAGGGCAGTCTTTACGTTACCAAAAATCCTTGGGATATGTTTTATTTTTTTTATTTACTTACATTAATGCTATTTTGATGGGCTTTTAACATAAAATTTTGAATTTTGTATTTTTATCCTACTTGTATCAAAGTGAGGTCGCTAATTTTTTTGTCAGTAAATGCTTTATTTGTAGTTATACTTTTACAAAAAGAAACTAGTTAAAAAACCCAATAGTTTTTTTTTATTGATAAATTTCTTCATTTCAGAATTTCTCAAAAAAAAATTTTCAAAAATTCATAACTCGAAAACTACAAAAAATCGGCTAACATACATGGGGTATATTCTGATAGCCCATGACGTAGGGAACCTAAAAAAAAATTTTTGACGTCAAGGTTTGGACCACCCTGTATAAGTCGTAAGTCAGACCCCATAATATGGAGTATTGCTGTCACCTCTGGGCAGGAGCACCTGTATACCCGCTTGCACCCTTTGACTCGGTTCAGAGACGAGCTGTCCGAATAGTCAACGATCCCAGACTCACAGGCGGTATTGAACCCTTAAGTCTAAGGAGAGACTTCGCCTCCTTATGTGTGTTCTATCGTCTGTACAATGTGCTCTGAAGAACTGTTCGACATGATGCCAACGTCCACTTTTCATCATCGCACCGCTCGCCACCGACTGAGCGCTCATCCTCACACCTTGCAACCTAAATGGTCGCGCACCGTGCGGTTTCAGAGGAACTTCCTCCCGCGGACGGTCCGTCTGTGGAATGAGCTCCCTGCCGAGATTTTCCCGTTGGACTACAGTATGGGGTTCTTCAAAAGAGGAGAGTACAAGTTCTTATTGGGTCGGCAACGCGCATGTGACACCCCTGGGGTTGCAGGCGCCCATAGGCTACGGTGACTGCTTTCCATCAGGCGGGCCGTATGCTTGTTTGCCACGGACGTGGTATAAAAAAAAATGTCAGCCAATAAATATGACATAATTAAATTTGACCAGGGAAAAAGGTGAAAAAAAAATTGCAAAGAGAATTTTGTTTTTACAGTAGTAATGATGAACGAATAATTTTTGAAAAAAATGTTATTATCTCTGGAATTAAGCCGAAACCACAATTTTTTTTGGATATCAGTGTTAAATATGGTTAGAAAGACGCTGTTAAAATGTTTGTAGCTGGTTACGAAATATTGGTTACCAAACCGTACCACGCTGGCCCATCACGTAACCGGTTACGATTCAGGAATCTCAATTTCCATTTTGTAGCTGGTTACGAAATATTGGTCAGCAGACGGTACCACGCTGGCCCATTACGTAACCGGTTTCGATTCAGGAATCTCGATTCCCATTTTGTATCTGGTTACGAAACTTTGGTTACCAAACGGTACCACGCTGGCAGATTACGGAACCGGTTACGATTCAGGAATCTCGATTCCCATTTTGTAGCTGGTTACGAAACTTTGGTACTAAAGGGCGACGTAAAGTTGTATGAAAATCCTTGATTGCCCTATGGCGTAATGATGCATCTACGGCGCCCATTGCTGCTGAGCATTGGCGAATTTACCGAACAAGTGTGATGAAAAGTATCTAAAAGTAGAGTTGCACTATAGAATATGTCAATGTACCACAACAATGTAAACAATTATTTTCAGTACAAATATGGCCCTAACACACAAAAATTATCAACAATATGCGTATCTGTTGCTTTATTTACGTATTAAAAGCTATACTTTAAGTAATACATATCAGCCTATTCAGCCGTTTTCGTTTGTAAACATCGGCTAAAATTGGCAATAGTTTTATTCACTCAAACACGTAATACACACATTGTATATAATTTCCCGGGCATCTGTACGAATGGTTTGTTCATGCTGTTTATATAAAAACCATTATCTTTGAGTAAAACACTCATATACCAGAAATATTGTCAAACAAATGTAATGTATTCGTTTAAGAGACAAATATTATCAAACCGCGATTAGAATGGGATTGGCAAGTACTGTTGACACAACAGTGTATAAATTAATCTAGGATATATTCATAGTTATATTCATGTATTCATAGTTAAAGTGCTAAAACTTAAAGACAATAGACTAATTAATCACCCACTACATCTATAAACAACTCTTTTCTTGGTAAATATTGTGTCATCTATTGTGGCAACAGTACTTTCAAATCCTCTTCTGATCATAGTAGATCATAGTTTAGTAATATCAAATGTTTTGACATATTGTTTGACAAGACAATTTATTGGTGTTGCTACACGTAGTCCTGTTTTAGTTCCACTTTATTTAATCTCTACAAGTTTTTTGTCGCAGTATATATCGCCGCAAGTATCAGCAACACCGGACAGTGTGAGAGTGAAATCAGAAGACGCATAGGCGTGGCCAAAAATGCAGTGGCTCAGTTGCAGGGCATACACCTTACGGAGAGTTTACTACTCTCTCCATACGGAGAGATCGAAATATATTAAAAAAAACCAAAACTAAATTAGTCACCTCCTTGGTATTCTCCATCTTCAGCTACTCCGCTGATACATGGACCTTGAAAAATGCAGAACGAGCCCATATTGATACATTCGAGATGTGGTGCTGGAGGAAGAATGTTGCAAATTCCGTGGAATGCTTTTCGCACAAATGTATCAGTCCTGCTGTGAGCTCAACATCAAGACGAGACTGTCGACCATTTGTAGTTATGCGCAGGATACTGGAGGTTTTCGGACACATAGCCAGAAAGAAGGGCCACAACCTTGAACAGCTAACAGTCACTGGGATGGTTGATGGCAAACGATCTAGGGGCCGCAGTCCAACGGTTCACTATTGGGATGCATACTAACGAATGTAATAATATAGTTACGCATAATGTCTTATAGCCGAAATATTGACAAGGCGAATCATATTTATGCATATTTTTTTACGCATAATATTTAAAAGCATACACATTAAAGGCATACCCGTCATAATAACTAATATCACACAGTATAAATACAAAATTGCATAATAGTTATTACGCATCATTTCACGATGCATAAAAATAGTTAATCCTAAAATTAGAGTACCAACTGGCATGATTGACATGCTATTATAGTTAGCTGCCTTTCGTTTACGATTGACGATTAAGCGTTAGCGATTGGCAACTTGTCTAAGCATCCAGACGTTCTACTGTATACGGAGAATGACTGTAGATTCATATTTAGTTTTATGAATAAAAGTGACGGTGAGTAATAAAAAAATGTAAGCGATTAAGGAAAACCAATTGTTTCAACATGGCAAATCAAGTGTGTATAATCTACTTACAACAATAGTGAGGTCGACGGGGGTCTGCGACGCAGACCCCCTATTCTGCGTAGTTTAGGCGCTTCGCGCCTGGATAACACGCTAACCTAACCTAATTTATCTATACTTTCATATTATATTAGATAGTAACGCATTTTAATATTTTAGATTCAAGATACCCGCAACAGAATAAAATAACATTTTAAAATATGTAAAATACTCAATATGTAAATTGCATGTTAATTGATTTAAAATTGATGTTAAACAAAGAAAAAGTGTTTTATTCAAATAGGGAACTAAAATCATGGTTTCCGAAATATATATGGCTAGTAACCATTAGTCCAAACAGTAATATGCGTAGTATACATTAGGTAAATATAAATTAGTCCAAGTTAAATTATGACAAAACTTTAATATGCGAACAAAGTAGTATGCCGAAATAATTACTATGCGACAGTACATTTATGCTAATACAAATTATGCGAAGAAAAGTATGCCAAAATAGAATAGCCTGAAAAAGATTATGCGACTAGAAGGTATACCCAGTCCAACAAGGTGGTTAGTTCAGGTTCGCTATATGGCCGTGTGGTGACGGCAGTAAGAATACATTTGTCATCACCCCAACTCCTCCTGCGGGTGTCGTAAGAGTCGACTAAGGGATTGAAGTGTCACTTACCATAATTTGATAAAAGATTGATGATGGGCAGCAGCGTCATCATACTGCGATGGACACATTACTGCGATCGCCAATCCGCTTGCCCAGCGTGGCGATTATGGACATTTACCTCCTAATGCGTCTATACGCATAGTTAATAGGAGAGGCCTACGTCCAGCAGTGGACTATCATAGGCTGATGATGTGATGTGATGTGACGCTCTAGACACCCAACTACACAGCGCTCTGCATGATGTGAAGAACAGGCATAGATGGCGGGACATCGCCAGAAAGAAGTTAATCCTAAGAGGACTTCACGACCCTCAGCATTGAGGAATACGACGCAAGGAAGACGAATTAGAAGTATACATTTTGCGTATTATTCTAAACAATTTTAAAAGATTTAAGCGTTTGTAAACTGAGATTATGCATAAAGTGTGTATGGATTTCGACTCGCTCCCTTTATGTTTTCGGTGGGATAGTATTTGCTGCGTTACTTGCGATAAAAAGCTGCCTATGTGTACCTTTTTATGTAATCCAGTTTGTCAAATTTCATCAAAATCGGTTTGGGAGTCAAGAAGTAACAAACATTCACATTCACACACTTACTCACAGACTTTCGACTTTATTTTATAATAATAATATGTGGGATAATAAATGGATGGATTAAGAAACTTGAGACTAAAGAGTCAAGAAGTAACAAACATACACATTCACACACTTACTCACAGACTTTCGACTTTATTTTATAATAATATGTGGGATAACAAATGGATGGATTAAGAAACTTGAGACTAAACGACTATATCTGTGATTTTAGTATTAGGGTACTTTAAAATGAGAAATTTGATATCTCCTGAGCACTAAAATACGCAGGTACCACAACTCATGGTACGGCTACAGTAGCC
>JALPQI010025276.1:0-16491 GCA_025490895.1 Thaumatotibia leucotreta
ACGAAATTCGTTCGTTACACAAAACGTGATTCGTCGAAATTCATTGATTTCGTAGAGTGGGGGATAGAATGAGCGAATGCTATGGTCTAAATGTATCTTAAGTCTACGCAATAAAAGATCTTTGTTTCGCATACTGCTGCCCATCACCAATCTTCAATAATCAATCTGTGACACTTCAATCCCTTAGTCGACTCTTACGACACCAACGGAAAGAGGGGTTGGTGACAAAATGTCTTATTGCCGTCATCACAACCGGAGCCATTATTCAAACGATTTTACGACCATCATGTGACACCACGAAACGTTAACACCCTTAAGCATCAAGGAATAAGGTCTAGAATAAACGTAAATAAGTTTGGTCATTCATCAGATAATGTTAAGGAAAACTTGCTCAGGAATTCCCGCGCTGTGATCATGTTTTTATTTCGGTTTCCTATGGCTCGTGATTAAATAAATAAAACTTAGCACGTGCCTGCGACCATATATTTCGTACACGGGTAGAAAACAAAAATATGTAAACAAACCTAAAATTGTACATTACGACACACGTGCGAAAAACGGGAAATCCGAAACGATTGGCGATGTTTTAAAAAACGACCGAAGCGAGTGTTTTAAATGGACACGAGTTACGAATTTCCTTTTTGCACGTGTCTCGTACGACGTTTTTTAGTACAGATGGCCTTCCAAAGTTTTGGACCTGACCTAAAATTACCCACTTCTCCCACTAGAACCTAAAAAAGGCAGCCTCTGTACTAAAAACTTGTTTATTTCATAATCACGCTCCTTTTGGACACATTTTGCTTTGCAAATTTCCAGATTAAATCCCGTGAGTCAGGCACTGGTCTCACCGCGAGCTACTAAGCTATGAACTATCGGCTATAAACACGAACAAAAGATGCGCACTCCCGTGTAAAAAAAATAGACACGGCGAAACTCGCCCGGCTGATAGCTGGGCGAGTATCGCCGTGTCTCTTAAGTCAAATGATTCTTTTTTCAAATTGGGATAACAACAAATTCTTTTGAATGGTCTAAGTTACACATAAAATGAAAACTAGTTCCGGTTCTAACCCTACACCACTGACCCGAGAAGAACCGGTAAGAAACTTGGCGGGACTCGGTTTTCCAAATAATCATGGTTAATTAACCATCTTACAACTAACATACATTAACAAAAAAACTAAAACATAAAATTGATTTAATTTTAAAAACTACGAGTATAATGATAATAAATAATAATAATTAATAACAAGTTCCGTGTATCCTAAACAGCTCGTTTCAATGAAAGTTTCCACTGTAATTTTCAACTTTAAACCAATGTGAATTAGGTCTAATTTTCACTTATACCAGGAGAACGCGATGTCATCGTGAAAAGTCATTTAAAATACATGGATAGGACAGTGATAGTGACAATTATTATTACTGTAAAAACCCGAAAAAGACGATATCCTACATTCCCGAAAAAGCTTTTTTTATTTATTTTTTTATTGGCACAACAAAGTAGCTGCACTCCACTTGATCGTAAAGGTGCATTCAGACCAAACGAGCATTCGCTATTCTAAACCCCTACTCTACGAAATTCCATCGTTACACAAAACGTGATTCGTTGATTTCGTAGAGCGGGGGATAGGACAGCGAATGCTCTTTTGGTCTGCACGCACCTTTAGGGTCAATTGCAAAAAATAGTATAGTTAAGGCCATAATCAAAACAAAAATCACGATCGCGGCAGTTGTGTTACGAAAGTTAGTCATACTAATTATACAGGGTCATCATCATCATCATCAGCCTATGATAGTCCACTGCAGGACGTAGGCCTCTCCTATTAACTATGCGTATTGACGCATTAGGAGGTAAATGCCCACAATCGCCACGCTGGGCAAGCGGATTGGCGATCACAGTAATGTGTCCACTGTGATGACGCTGCTGCCCATCATCAATCTTTTATCAAATAGTGGTCAGTGACACTTCAATCCCTTAGTCGACTCTTACGACACCCGCAGGAGGAGTTGGGGTGGTGACAAATGTATTCTTACTGCCGTCACCACACGGCATTATACAGGGTGCTCGCGAGGAAACCGCAAGATTTTAACTATGCATTCTAAACATCAAAATAAACAAAAAATATTATGAGACCTATACTTTTTGCATACTTTTTAACATTTCCAATACTTTTTATCATAACAACAATTTGTTAAAATTAATTTTTTAAATGTTTTTTTAAGGACAGGTTTTTTCGTCAAGTCCATTCTTATTTTTTGATTTTCAGGCAAAAGGTGTGGTAATATTAGAACACATTGTGGTAGCTTTGTAATCAAAAAGAAGTTTTATGACGAGTTACGTCGAAAAACTTTTTCCGAAAAACGGTTAATTATCTCTGGAACCAAGCCGAATCCAGGAAATGTTATATAACATTAAATACTCTAAGGGCGTTTGTGCACTACAATGACTTTTACCGTCCGGTAGTCCGGTTTTTTACGGTCCGATATGCCACGCCATTAAATGTATATAGTAGCTTGTGCACTGTACGTAATTTTACCGTCCGACATTTTACTTTTCCCCATTCCGGACAGTATTTTTCCGATCCGAGATGACAGCTATGAAAAACGTGTTAATGCTTGTGCACTGCGTCCGGAATTGCACTAACTTTTACCGTCCCCGATAGTCCGATTTTACAAAATTGAACCGTAAAAAATCGGACTACCGGACGGTAAAAAGACGGACAAGTGCACAAGCCAATCATCCGTTTTTTTCATGCCATATCGGACCATGAAAACTCAGTCTGCCGGACAGTAAAAGTCATTGTAGTGCACAAACGCCCTAAAAATGTTCCGGAATTCAGCATTAAAATCTTGAGGTTTCCTCGCGAGCACCCTGTAGTGTGTACTCTGTCCGACAACCTTTGGCAGTAGAAAAAGATGATAATTTAAAAAAATGGTGCGTATCTTTGATCGCTCATATAACATTTGGATTTGTGGCCTTTTCACTGCCAAAAATTGTATACTTACAAAATTTAACTTAGTAACACAACAATTATTAGTATTATGACGTTAGTGTACTATGACTTTAGCACTTTAATGCACTGTAAAATTATTGTAAAGGTGCATTCAGACCAAACGAGCATTCGCTATCCCCCACTCTACGAAATTCGATCGTTACACAAAACGTGATTCGTTAATTTCGTAGAGTGGGGGATAAAATGAGCGAATGCTCGATTGGTCTAAATGCACATTCATGGTGTTAAGGTAGATTTAGACCAAACGAACGAATTTTGTAGAGTGGGGGCTATAATGAGCGAATTAGCGATTGGTCTAAATGCACCTTTAGAGTGAATGTTCAGATATTTTTGACCACCGTGGCCGCTCAGATATATTTAGCTAATGTAAATACAACGATCATAGTCGGATATGATTACCAAAAGCATTATGTGGCTATCACAATTGTTACGAAATCGCGTAAATATGACGTCATCTCAATATGTCGCAGTTATGTTATTAGTTTTCGATTATATCTATTGGTGAAGTAAATAGGGCGTAGAAATATCACATATAATTTTTCAATTTTTTTAAATCGTTTTAAAAATAAGGAGGAGGTTCTCGATTCGACTGTTAGCTTTCTTAAGTTTAGACCAAACGAGCATTCGCTCATAACTAGTGCGGAAAAGTAAACTTTGCGCACGCTTCGCTTGAAAAAGTCGTTCGATATACGTGCAAAAACTTCTTTCCCTATCTAATGCGGAAAAGAAACTTTGCGAAGGCACTTGTTATGAAAAAAGTCGTTTGATACACGTGTAAAAACTTTTACACTTGTTTCGAAATGTACTATTTTAACTCGGGTGATTGTCGCCCTCGTTTCACTCGAGCTCCAACTGTCAGCCTCGTCGAAAAAAATTTTTTTTGCACTTGCATCGAAATGTACTATTTTTCATGTTTGTTACCTCAGAACTTCCGGCTGTTTAAATCGATTTTGATTATTCTTTTTTCTATTTGTAGCTGATGCTTACCCTTCATTTTATTGTTCATTCATTACCATCATCACTTTATTTTCTGTTTTATAAAAGCAAACGAGACTATTATGCCAAAATAGCAGACAACACGCGTCTGCTACAAGATAATCGAAAATGACTCCAATATTTATACGCAGTTCGTCCATAATTTAGGAATGGTAATGACTTGATTTGTGCGACGGAATAATCGCATAGAACTACCCAAAAATGTACCTCATTTAATTTTAGCTAAATAAGAAACTTTTCGATAGAGTGCGAGCTTTTGTCGAGATAAAATAGAGCATGCCGATGTTGAAGAATGTGGAATGGAATAATTTTGTAAATTGGTTAAAAAAAATGAAATATCGAAATCGTGACTCAGGCGACCGTAACCATGGTAATAACAGACAGAAAAAAGTTGATTCACCCTAATGCAAATTTACGTTTTATATGGTTTTCTCATGGATGCTAAATTAAAATGAAGGACCAATCGGAAAGAAACAGCTTTCAAATAAACAAAAACAATCAAATTGGTTCAAATAGTCATAGTTCTGAGATAACAAACATACAGTCGAATTAAATAATAAATATCTTGGGACATCTTACACAAATCTACCTAGTCCCACGGTAAGCTCAATTAAGGATTATGATGTGGGTTCTAGGCGACGATATATATAATAGATAGATAGATACTTATGTACATAGACTATTAGACAGCCATGACCAAGGAACAAATATTTGTGATAAAAATAAATACACAAATAATGCCCTCGCTGGGATTTGAACCCAGAACCTCCAGCTTCGTAGGCAGATTCACTACCAACTAGGCTACGGAGGCTGACGAATGAGGGTTTTCGATAATTTTTCTGCCACCAGGGCGGCGCTTCGTAAGCACCTGGTCCCGACAGCTGTCAGATTCATACTATTCCTAGGCACCTGGGCCTAAAATATTGAAATTCTATTTTATTTGGAAGAGAATTGATTTTGTAATGGATTACGACTAATACATGGTCGTCGAACTGAAGATTGAACTCTAAAACAGGCGCTCAAAGTCACTGGTATTCAAAATAATTGCTATAACTTTGTTAATTTCATGAGAATTGACTTGGAACTATTTTATTTATTTCTTTTAGGTAACAATATGACTAAAGTAGTGGTTTTCAGAATAAATAAACCTATAAATATATTGAAAATTAAATGCGCGTATTTATTTTGACAGTTCGTTATACGGTCGGCTCAGTGCTGCCATCTCACCTCCCCATAGCGGCAGAAAAAGTATCAAAAACCCTCATTGAGAAACCTCTCCTTTTTGTGAAGTCGGTTGAAAATAAGCAAATACTGGTACTTCATATGTGGCCAATCACATAATGTGTTCAAACATTTGTGCTGTGTGGCGCATGTGGCATTATAATAAACAACAAATAAATTTAACTGACCGATATACATGCCAAATGATACATTTATCCTGTATGACGAATACGCAGATAGTTTGGGAAAAGCCGTTTTATAAATAAATGTATTGCTTCATGAAAGTTGATAATAAAAATGAGATCGTCGGGTCTACTGTTTTTGTTGTATTTACATCCCGTTAAAGCTGCGTTTCCACTTGAGGTGCGTGCAAACTTAAAGAGCATTTGCTGTTCTAACCTCCCTCTCCACGAAATTCGATCGGTACACAAAATGTGATTGGTTGATTTCGTAGAACGGGCGCTAGAACAGCGAATGCTCTTTTGGTTTAAACGCAACTTTAGTGTCCTGACCGAGCATTCACGTGTTCGTGGGCTGACGAACGAACATTTTGCTACGTGAAATCCTGTTTTCACCCGGCAAAGAACGAACGAATGCTCGCTCAGAACACTAAGTGAACGCGGCTTAAGGTGCATTCAGACCAAACGAGCATTCGCTCATTCTACCCCCACTTAGGTTAGGTATTGGCTGTTGTCTTTTATATAAGAATAGTTGCTTTGTGATTGTCACTAAATTGTTAATTTTCTATTTTATTATTATTGTTAAAATCATGACGATTAGAGACCTTTTACATGTCTAAATCTTAATATCTCTTTATTCTGACAACTAGAGGACCTTAACATCTCTAGTAGTATAGATATAGATACTTAATAATGTTGCGAACTTGTACAATAATAATTATTTTTGTTTAATATTATGATCCTTTATTTATTTCTGTCTTTATAAAAATGTCTATAATAATCTTTTTTTTTTATGTAATACATTCTTTAATGCATGTTATTTTAATAAGATGTATTATTATACTATTTTGAAAAAATAAGTCCACCTGAGTTTCTTACTGGTTCTTCTCAGGAACGGCGTAGGGTTTGAACCAGTACCAGTAGTAGATTTTTTTTCTCTCTCTTGATAATGTCAAACGATTCGAAAATGCTTACTAATAAGCTTACTTGAATAAAGAGTAGTTTGACTTTGACACTCTACGATATCAACTAATTTCGTCGAATCACGTTTTGTGTAACGAACGAATTTCGTAAAGTGGGGATAGAATGAGCAAATGCTCGTTTGGTCTAAATGCACCTTAAACCGTCATGTTATCTTTGACGTGGACTGTCCCAGGAATTATCATCATCATCATCATCATCATCATCATCATCAGCCTATGATAGTCCACTGCTGGACGTAGGCCTCTCCTATTAACTATGCGTATAGACGCATTAGGAGGTAAATGCCCATAATCGCCACGCTGGGCAAGCGGATTGGCGATCGCAGTAATGTGTCCACTATGATGACGCTGCCGCCCATCATCAATCTTTAATCAAATATGGTCAGTGACACTTCAATCCCTTAGTCGACTCTTACGACACCCGCAGGAGGAGTTGGGGTGGTGACAAATGTATTCTTTCTGCCGTCACCACACGGCCCAGGAATGATGGAAAATCTTATTTCGTCGTTCTTAAATAAAGCTCGTTCTAATATTGTAAATACAGTCAAAGACAAAATAAGGTAAGATCTGAGTCAATAGAAAAAGAAAAAAAGGTAAACAAATATGGCGGACCGGCAATCGCATTTGTTGTCTATGAAAATAGTGATGGGACCGATGGGAATAGTATTAACTTTAATCGACCAAATATATCCTTCGCGAAATAATTACAAACTCAATATAAATAAGTATTAGGTAATAGTGTGGGAACAATTTTTTATGACAAAAAGCCATTAATCCTACTATCAATTTTTAATCGGAGTGACTGTCACTATCACTACTCTCCTCCGAAGTGTCATCATCAGTGACTGTGATGATGAAAGCTTTTTTTACAGCCGCATTGTCAATAACAGTGTCGGAAATTCCGTCAATCACATTTCTCACTATTTTTTACAACTTTGCTAACAACATCTATCGACACTTCCATAATCGCTGCCGTTGTTTTATACAACTCCATTTTGTATGGGTAAGTAGGTGAGGTTCTTTGTAAATGTCTGTAGACATTTAAAAGAATCCTTTTCATATCTTCCGTTCGTTGATTTTTACAATCTTAGCTATTTTTGGCGGCTTTAATCCCTATGGTCCAGGTTCACTCATTGTAATCTAAAATAAAGTTAGATAAAGAGACAGACATTTACTTTTCACTTATCTACACTTTTGAGTTTAATTTAAAAGAAGTTACCTTTATAACAAACCTTTTGAAGACGAAATGACGCCCGTAAATAGCTAAGTCAAGTTGCGTTATTCTGTAGCAAAAGTGTAACGAAATCACAATGTTTATCTTAGTCCATATATAAAATAGCCAAGTCGTAGTTTAACCAGTCACAAAAATCCAATCAAATTACAATTATCGGAGTCCAAATATAAAAGCTAAGCCGTAATAAAGTAAATATCAGAATAATATAATAATACACAAAATAACACGAAAAAGTAGCATTTTTTTTTAAATACCCGTTTTTAATTTTTCTCAATTTACCGCCACTTCTGGCAGTCATTGTTAAGCCGCATACTCACGTATCCGATATTATATTCATATTCATATTCTTTATTCATAATATTTGTAATATTACATGTCATTTTTATATAATAATATAAAGAAAAAGTACATTTGTAACAATAAATACCAACAATAATATTCAGTAATATTAATTTACATAAAATAACGATTTAGTTACAGTTCATATTTAGAAATTCCTCGTAGCTATAAAATGTGTATGTGTGTATTAAACTTCGCCACGAAGTCCGCGAATTATGCCGCTTAACGTTGTAGGTACCGGTACACATCAATAGTTTCCCAAATGACTCACGAACAATCATTTTTGTATATTGTTGGGTATAATATCAAAGAAAAAAATAAGAACAATCGATCGAATAAAACCGAATCGATAACGGAATAAAACTGTTTTATGTCCCATCACTACAAATGTTAGTTTTTTCATAGACAAGATAAATTTCGATGAGTAAAAAATCTCGACTAGCCCTTGACATATATCGTAAAACACGTCCGAAGATTTCTTTGTACTTAATTATTAATAAATATCAGTTATTTTAACTAAAAATGTATGTGAACACAAGGTTTAAGGTTCTAAGTTGTGGATAGTATCAAGATTGTGTTTGGAAAGTATGTGGTTACGAAGTAATTCAGGTTTGCAGGTTTGTTTACCTTTTTTTCTTTTTCTATTGACTCAGATTTTACACAATGTTCAAAAATTTGTCCCAGTGCACTCTAATTCTGTGTAATAAGAATGTCGTAACATATTTATGAGCGGATTATTTCGATACTTATTTTTGCACTTGACTGTACTATACGATATTAAATAAAAGGAAGTGCGTATCTATCTACGCAGCATTTTACTCGATTACTGGGAATTATAACTTTTTACGATATTCCAATACAGTTAACCAATCGCGATTAAAATAGTTTTCCTTGAGTGCTTATAGAGCTTTACTTCCATATGTTTTCGATCTACGAACGAAAACGTTGAAGCTCCTGCTCTATGAAATTCGATCGTTACACAAAACGTGATTCGTTGATTTCGTAGAGTGAGGGATATAATAGCGAATGCTCGTTTGGTCTGAATGCACCTTTATTCGTGGGCGAACATTATGCTATGTGAAATCCGGGTGCACCAAAGTATTTATAAAATTGCAACTTAGATTATTGGAACTCCGAAATTTTTTCTTATACAATTTAATTTCATAATGATCGGTATTTAGAATAATCTTTGTTCATAATCATCATCACATAGAATTATTTATGTTCATAATATTGTTTTTCATACATATTTTTAGTACTAACTTTTATGTTTATATAATTTTTCACTATACTTAGTTTATGCTATATATTCTAATGTTATAGGTATTTATTTTTATCTGTACTGGTTTTATGTATGAATTATTTTTGTTTAATTAAATATAAATCGTACTATTACTGTAAACTAGCTACCTGCACAAATCAGGTTGTGGCAGAGTAGGTACTGTACTAAACGGGTTCCCTCTAAACTTTTTTTGTCCGAAACGCTTAGGACATACCAGACTTGGTATAATCTATTTTGGCATCAACTTAATGAGACAGAAACATCACTTGGCTTAAATAACAATATTTCGAATATTATTTTGTCCGAAACTATCTTGGCATATCATTAATTACGCCGAGTGTTATAAGACAGAAATTAGATTTGCATTTTTTTTTTGGCATGTAGCCACATGTTCGAAACTTGCCTTTTTCGTCAGGCAGAATTTGTTGTGAGGGTGAAAATTTCTGCAGTGAGCGAGCGAAGCGAGCGAACAAAACCTTCCGGGGCAGATCCGACTCGGATAGGTTAGGTTAGAAGACTAAGGCGGGAGCTTTGCTCCCGCCCGCCTTAGTCTTCGAGGTTATTTTTTTTTAGCAACGTAGAAAGTACTCAGCTCAGTAACACAGTAAGTAACGTATAGATTATTACTACTACCTCGATTATATTGAGAGGTTGTAATTATTCCTTCTCTGTTATGCTAAAACAAACTATGCCGATACTTTTTATGCACATCCAGATTATGCCTCATCATAAATAGGAGCATCGAAATTATGCTCGAATAATATTCGAACAACTCGAAATCTGCCACAAAGAAATATGCTAAAGTTGAGTATGTCAACAGTTTCTGCAGAAAGCCCATTATGACTACATAGTTTATGTTATTCATAAAAGAATTATACCACAACAGAGTGAACCTAATGGGAAAATGTTTATAAATAAACAATTTATTTCAAATAACTTTATGAGTATAGATAAATCTACTTGACGACTTTAGGATGATAAAATTTCGAAATAAAAATCGTTACGAACATTGTAGGTAGAAGTATAATTTTTAGTAAGAAAAAAAGTATGAGAAAAAAATTTCGGAATAATGATGATTATGAGTAAAAAAACGGTATTAGTAAAAATATTCGAAGAAAAAATTGTATAAGTGCCAATATGGACCCGTGAAATCCTGTTTTCATCTGACCAAGAACGAACGAATGCTCGCTCAGAACACTAAGTGGATACGCGCCTTTAAACGTGTATTGTCTATTTTAATTAATTTGAATAGGACACTACTACATACAACAGATGACTTACTTAAGTTTTTTACCTACAAAGGTCCTTACAGTCGACACAGTGAATCCTAGAAGGGCGTAATTCCTTACGATGAGGCACTGGTATCACCGCGAGCTACTAAGCTATGAACTATGATCTATAAACACGAACAAAAGATACGCACTCCCGTGTAAAAAGAGACACGGCGACACTCGCCCGGCGGTGATAGCTGATAGCTGGGCGAATATCGCCGTGTCTCTTTTATTTACACGGGAGTGCGTATCCTTTGTTTGTGTTTATAGCCCATAGTTCATAGCCTTAGGCACTGGTCTCATCGCGAGCTACTAAGCTATGAACTATCGGCTATAAACTATTCGCCCAGCTATCAGCTATGATCGCCGGGCGAGTATCGCCGTGTCTCTTTTATTTACACGGGAGTGCGTATCCTTTGTTCGTGTTTATAGCCCATAGTTATCAGCTATCACCGCCGGGCGAGTATCGCCGTGTCTCTTTTATTTACACGGGAGTGCGTATCTTTCGTTAGTGTTTATAGCCCTCATAGCTTAGTAGCTCGCGGTGAGACCAATGCCTAACGCGATCTTTAAAAAACTATAACAAAACAAGTTTTTTACGTTCAATTTGAATATGATTGTTTTTGTTTCATTGTGCATATTTGTTAGTCATTAAACTCATTAAATAAAAATGCATTAATGTTTTTGTATTCTCATTTGTGCATAAACAATAATTAAAGAAATTTGACACTGTGTAAGCATGACCCATGCCAAGTGATGACTGGTGACGGCTGTAAGAATATTGTCACCACTCCAACTCTTCCCGTGGGTGACGTAACGTAAGAGTCGACTACGGGATTGAAGGTGGTGGCAACTGACAGGTTACTGCTGGTCTCCTGTTCGTTGCCGCCGCGATTTGGGCTCCACTTTTCACTTACGATCAGGTGGAGTGGAGCCACTTTGTTGTGCCAATATAAAAAAAGTAGCAATTGAATCTATACGGCAAATATCAAATTATTGAATTTAGACAGTAACATGCATTTTTGCTTAAAAAATGGCAGTCTGCATAATTTGACCTTACTGATAAAAACTAAAATCTGACTTGACAAGTTATTTGTGACCTTTAAGGTGAAATTTGATTATAATAAGAAGAATTTGATTATAATAAGTGAAATTTGATTTAATAACAAAATGATCTGACAAATTAGCTTATTTAAAATATTGTATTGTAATGCATGACACAGCACAAATAATTGTCATTTGCAAGAAAATAAATAAATATCTTGAGAAATCTTACACAATTTACACAAATCAACCTAGTCCCCCATAAGCTCAATTAAGGTTTATGATGTGGGTACCAAGTGAACATATATACCTACATATCAGTACATAGTATAAAATAAAGTCACTTTTTCTGTCCCTATGTCCCTTTGTACGCTTGCTCAACGGATTTTGATGAGATTTTTTTTAATAGGTAGAGTAATCCAAGAGGAAAGTTTTTATGTAGGTGTAGTACCCCGTGCGAAGCCGGGACGGGTCGCTAGTCATATATAAATATTTGTGATAAATAAATACACAAGTATTGCCCTCACTAGGATTTTTTTACTCGAGTTAGTATCCCTCTTACTGATCATGATGCATACAATGTTTTTCATCACACTTGCAGACAAAAAAATAAGTTATAAGACAAAATATTTATTTTTCCCTAGGGAATATCACTTTTCTATTACTCCCGCAATGCATGCATTCAATGGCGCGCTTAGAAATCAAGTCACCGGTCACAAAAACAACCAGCCTGTATCGCTATCTTTTTGTATTACTTTTTGTAGAGGTCTTGAATTCAGGATTTTTCAGGAGTCCTGCCCATTAAAGGTTTAAGATATCCAAATAAGAATCTTCTAATTCAACCTGTCTGCCAGTGACCACAGGTTTAAAATCATGGTCAAAATGTTCGGAGAACATTTAACATATGTTTACACAATTGCCGCCAATCAGCAATAATCATGAAAGTTTAAATCAATACATAAGAATATTCGATTTTATAGTCCAAAGTTCTCAGTACTTCCTATGGTAATAGTCAGCAAAATAGCTAACCAAGCAAATTAGAAGATAAATAGAGTATATTAATAATAATTATACTCATTAGATTAAATAAATCTGCTTTCAAAGGACATTTACAAGTAATTGCTTAGGAAATAATCTATTGTTCAGTTTCAAGTTTTTATAGTTATTTTAGTAATATGAAACATTTCAGTTTATGTATCCAACCTTCAGTTTTGAGAGATAAGCAAGGTTTTAAATGTGATATGGCTAAAATGAGTTGACAGAAATCATGTTTGATGTAGCACATTTTGGCAAACTAGCCAAAAGTTTGCTTTCATAAAGTAAAAAATAAACAAAGTGAAGGAACCTTATTAGAATACCGTTTATCACATAGCAACAACATGAAAGGATGAATCAGCACTCAAATAAACACATGATTACAAAGTTAGTATTAAATACCACAGACAGTGACCTTAAAAACGCAGATTTTTAGTGCTTCTGATAATAAATACTGTTAAAGGTCAAATTCAGTGAGATAGCAAGTCCATTGTCATCCCATTGCATAACTATTTGGGATAACCCAACAAGATTCTAATAAAAAAAACAGTTGTAATCACTGACCAAACGGAAGCCGATTCCACAGATTACATTATTAAAACAAATAAAATGGACAGCGTGATGACTCATTCGAGAGAAAACTAGTGAATAACATTAGCAAACGCAGTAACCAGGCCCGGGAAAACCCGGCGGTCGCAACTTACCCATGTTTGTGACGTTGTAGTCGTTCTGAGTGAAGTGGAGGCTGCAAACTTTGGAGTATTTCGTATACGGCTTCCCGCGTTTCAGAATCACATTCCACTTATCGGCCATGGTCACGTCGCGCGGAAACCGGTGGAACTTTACGTTCTTCGTCTTCCCCGCCAGCGAGGTGCACTGGGGCACCGTACAGTAATAACCCATCGCGAACCGTGTGTCTTTGTTGTTACCGTGGACTCCGGCAGCAATGTGAAATGCCGCCCGCGTACAAAGTATCTCACATCCAACAGGAAACTAACGGGAACGGTGCGCCGCTAAAACTGATTATTTATTGCAATCGTTATCACGTTTGTGGAAACCGAAATCATCACACTATAGCCTTGAAAAGTTGAGTTAGTTGAAATATTTGACATGTATCACCACTTTTTTCAGAAAAATGGCTCCTGCTAACCATAGACAAATTAATGTTGCTCGAATAGTGATAACGTGACTTGAAAATTCCCGTTCAGACACAATAATTTTGTCGATTAATTTAAGTGTTATTAATATTAAACATGTTCGCCAGCATCTAAATAATAATTTAAAATTCCTGTGCTGTAATTTGTACATTAATAAACAAAATTAATACATTTTCGTTACTATAATCGATGTGTCACTCGTACCCTTCAATCGAGTTTTGGAAACGCGGCTTCGATTCCACAGACAATGCTTTCTACAAATAACAAATATTTTCTCCTGGTAACACAGGTTGTTTTTACTTTATTTTGATAATGTCGGCGCTTGGTGTTTGTGCGCGAAGTTTTGTTTGTTTTTATAAGTATTCCACCTGTGCCGTAACAACAATGCGAGTATAACGTAGCTATGTTAATTACTGAGCTGATGCGCGTCTCCAGCTAGCGCCAAGATGCCATATTACTGCACCGTGCCGCGTTGTACTTCGATGGCCGGCAAAGCCAAGAATGTATCATTTCACCAATTTCCGAGAGACGAGGAGCTAGCGAAGCTATGGAATCGCATACTGAAGAGAGGAAAGCCTTATACTAAATACTCTAAAGTGTGCAGTTTACATTTTAAGCCGGAAGATTATACCATAACTAGCGTGGGAAAAAATAAGGGTAAGTAAAGAAAACGTACGTCATTAACTCATTTATCTTGTTTAAATACCACGGAATCTTGTGATTACTTTGTTTTGTAAGCATACACGAACGAAATTACTAAATGGTAATTACTAGTCAACAAAAACAGAGCAGGTATCTGAAGAAAGCTAGTGACAGATGTATTATACCTAAATGCATATTTGTAGATTCTTCTTTTGCTTCTTCAGCGGTGACAGATCGTAGTTTACTCCACAAAATGCAAGCAACATTATTGCACAATACCTAAAGGTACATAGTTTACATCTAGACAACCAGTTACTTCACTAAAACCTGTTAATTAAAATGTTGTCCTCTCCTATAAAAAGGAAAGAATGAAGATGGCTATACTTGCACACCAAACAAAACAAATATAGGACTAGTTACAAGATTCAAGATACTTTATTGCATTTATGATAAACATTAGGTCTTAAAAACTGCTAGTGTCAAACATGACACCAGGTTAAAGGCAGAATCAACCATTTGGTTGTTGTTTTTGCAAATTGTGTTTTATGCCAAATTGACTACTACCTACCTAGGCAAGGTAGACTTAAATACTAAACATAGCTACTTCTGAAATTTGAATACTGTAATAGTGATTATAATATCAGATAGGAGTACTTTAAGTCAAACTACCTCTTAGATTGTAAATTTAGTTTTAAATGTTGGTACTTTTCTTATGTGTTCTTGTGATCATAAATCAGGAAAATAAATTAATTGTAAGTAAAATCAATTGTAACAAAATTAGACAGAAGACAGGTATAGAAGATGGTCCTAAAAAAGCTCTCACTCTTAAATGGCGATGGGCAGGCCACTTATCGCGCTACTGCGACATGAGATGGACTAATAAAGTCACAAAATGGCATGGACCACCAGGGAAGAGAAGGCCAGGCGGGCCCACAAGTCGCTGGGTCAACAACATAATCAAAGCAGCTGGCAAGGAATGGATGGCCCTGGCGGATGACGGAACAGTGGACTGTGTTGGAGGAGGCCTTCACCCAAAGAGGGGTTCATTTCTCAGAGGAAATCAGACAAATATTTAATTAACTCATTGTAAAACAAACACACTTAGTAGATATATAAATGGCTGATTTATATTATTATTTATTTATTTTCTTATGGATCCAAGTGCTTATTTTTTATGTAACTACAGTGAAATGACGGAAGTGTCATTTGAATCCCTTAGCTGACTTATGAGTCTTACCACACCGCTTTACAGTGAAGGAAAATTACAGACATCTGCACAGAAATTCAAGGGTGTATGTGAAATCTCCAACAAGTACTGGGCCAGTTTTGGGGCCACAAAAATAGGCATGTTTGATGTGCAGTTGTGGCCAGAATACAATACACCCACAGAGGGTTTGCTTTGGTATAAGACTTGTAATATTAATAAACCATTAAAACTTGCAGGGCAATGGCGAACGTGACATTTTGGGACTTATTTTTTTATTATCTTGATTCTTGATCATATCATCTCATGATTCTGATTCAAATGAGCCTAAGCATGTCCAGATCTAGAAAAGTCAGGTCTTCGGGATTTATTTCAGAGAACGCCCTGCACCATTTAATATTAGGTCATTTGTTATTAGGATAATTTTGTGAAAAGTCTATATATTTTCCATACAATGAATTTTGTGTATATTTTTTTGATGTCAAAATCAAAATAAACCAAATTTGGCGGTAATATTAGACTTCTAAGGGGTGTTTTGTACATCTCTATTTCAGAAAACAAGGTATCATACATTTATGTCTATTTCAATCATATGGCAGCATATGGCAAGAACTATTTTCTGAATATTATTTATGTGCACTGTTGAAAACAAAGAATACAAGTTTCTCTTTAGATAATAAAATTAGGGATCAACTAAAGTCCATGACCAAAAACGCTAATTTCATAGGTAGGACCTAGGAACAAATAAAACATGGAAGCCGCACGCCATAGTAAATTGCCTTTCAAAAACGGTCCTGAATTTTCACCCTCTCTTTAATATGAATTTCAATGTCAACCTATAAAAACTTAAACCGTCATTTCAAAATAGTTGTGATTGGTCCATCAAACTTTTG
>JALPQI010025277.1:0-14597 GCA_025490895.1 Thaumatotibia leucotreta
TACACCAGGCAACTTCTATTATCAAAAATTCTAAATGGTTTGCATTTTCACACTTTTTCGCAGCCTAACATATTGTAGCTAGCAGGCTAACGTCAAATTATTACGAATACAATTGAATAGGTACTTAGGCACTGGTCCCAGCAAAAGTAAGTCAGCGATTGATAGCTGGGCTATAAAAACGAACAAAAAATAATTGCTCCCGTGTAAAAAAAGAGACACGGCAACATTTGTAGTTCACCGCGGAGCTAATAACTATACTAGTAGTTAAAAAAATCGCCGTGTTTCTTTACGGGAGCGATACCCTTTGTTCGTTTTTATATCCTAGCTATCAATCGCTAACTCTCTTTTGGTGGGACCAGTGCCTTATGATGGCAAGCAGGCTTAACACATGATTGGTGCGACAGTATGTCGCCGCGAGATAGATGTCCCGTCCTTCACTAGCTATATTAACAACAGAGGGACGGATAGACTATCTCGCGGCGAGATACTGTCGCGCCAATTATGTGCTAAGCATAAAGGCCATATTATTAAACTGACTGGTAAGCTTAGTTGCTAAAAGCTCCAGATTAACGCCTCATTCATAAGCTTTCCTTTTCAGCTCTTTTAATATAACTTTCCCCTTTTCGTTGTAAAGGGCCCTTCTCACTGACGCTAGCACGCCGCTGCCAAGAATTTTCAAACAAGTAGTTCAAACATTTACTTGACGGTAGCGAATTCAGGGCGGTGTTAACGGTCTTAAGGACTTAGAAGAAAAAAGAGGAAATTGCGGACGCAGAATGTATGGTCTCATGTAGGAAAAATAATTCTTGGAATAAGGAAAGGATTAGTGAGTTGAATACACTTGGGGGAAAGGTTGAATGCATGGGTCGGGATGGATGTATGTAATTCCTTAAGGTTTCACGTGTATTTGCAGGACTGTTTATGTTTGCTTTGCTTTTAAAAGCTGTGACCCAATTTGTTAGCTTCGTCGACCGAATTTAATTTAGAGTTTCGTGACGTGACGTTGAAAAAAAATACAATTTCAGTTTGGTGTATTTATGGAACTCTATAGTAAAGTTGTCGAATTCACATTGGTAGGGTAGCGTATGTTGCAAGGATTTTTGTACAAAATTTCCTGTTTGTGCGATGAAATGGTAAATTTAACGATTAAATCTATGCACAAGGATTTTCAACTTGTTAGTTTGTAGGTACTTTCGCAGTAAAGCCAATTTAGTCAGCTTATAAAAAAAAAATCTGACACGTGCATAGTTCGGCGGAGGCAAAGACAGTCAATAATGAAGTCATCATTAACGAAGCTGCGCGTTTTTCCCAACTAAGCCAATGTTTGTCCGAGCCGCAGGCCCCACCCCCCGGTGGGGGGCACATTATGGGGACGCCGCGGGCGAAACCTGGTTAATTGCTCGTAAATTGTCTCCGTCTGCGCACATTACAACTAAACCACAAGATTTTTTAGCATAATAATGCGATACTTAAATACTTAATAGGGTAGACCGTCGTGACAAAATGATATAAAACAAAAGTAAGGTAAAGTGGAGTAAGAACGGTTTTTTATTAGGGTAAGACAAAAATGCTACCATCAAATGCAGTGCCAGAAGGACGATTTCCTGTCTTTTCCCATTCTCAAAACCATTTCATCTTATCCAAACTTACCTTGTAGGTATGATCTAAATATGTATAATAATATATAGGTAAATAAATACCTACGCTGAATGTTATATTTAACAAACATGTATCAGGTAACGTGTTATATGACCAGCTATTTAATTACAGAACCTACGAAGAAACTTATTTGTCGGTAATTGAAGCCTGTTCACTAATTACAATTGTTCGTATTTCATTAGCTTCATTAAACTTGGCAGGAGTTGCTCAAGTTTTCTCTACTAAATACCAAGATTGAACGAAAACTTTGAACGTTTTCAAAGCATTTCATACTTAAAAACTGTAGGTGTACCTATGTACCAACTTAATAAATATAATTATTATATAAGTAACTATAATAAGACCGGCCAAGATGATGTCGGGCCATGTTTAGTGTACGGTTCCTTAGTTATTCAAAAACGGCTGGGTCTATTATGTTCGAAATAGTTTTGTCACTTTTTCGGCGTGTTTAAATATGTATACCTGTACCAGATTGCAATTTTCTAGTACTTTTGACCACTGAGCTATGCTGCGGACAAACAAACGTACAGACAGACATGGCGAAACTATAAGGCTTCTTAGTTTACTACGGAACCCTAAAAACGGAAATTATACGTATTTATAAGAAAAAAAACAAGATGTAAGCCAGTTGCTTCTGGTTATAGAAATTTTTTACAATAAACATCATTTTTCGCGTATCTTATCCATATCAAACGAGTACCAGAATCATTTCGTGAAGCAGCGGCCTCCCCTTGCACATAAAAGATTAGCCAATCCTCACGTCCCCATCACCGGCGTCCATACAGCCCCCTGGGGCCTTCGTGCAGGGCCTCCTTAAACACTAAGGGGTAACGCAAAGTTATCTATGCAGGTGGTGAACTGACAGTAACGAGTCGGGTTGAAAAATACGTTTCTTAGTGAAAAAAGATTTCAAACAAGTGTGGAGTGTGGAGTTCCACTCCTTGTAGAAATCGAGGAAAAAAATTGTAAGCAATACTTATTTATGATTAAGATACTACGTGTGGAAAGTGCTTTATAGCTTCGCTCGTGTTTTATAATAATCACTGACACTTGAAAAAACCCACATTTCAACATAATAATTATGTATCATACAACATTATACTCGTACATTGTATTATGCGAGGAAAACCAGACTATCTCGACAGTACCAACCAGGCCGTGCGGAAAAGTACTATAAAAATTACTAATTCTTGCACACGTGTGGAAAAGTATCACTTTCTGTGCAAAAGTTTACCCTTAAAAAAGGGCACTTTCTGACCATATGCATTGTAAAAACAGTTTTTACTTACTACTGGCCAAGCTGGCACATGTGGCCTTTTTATTTTGAAAAAATCATACACAAATGAATTTACTAAGAATAAGTAATGTCCTTCTCATTTTATTAAAAATATATATAAAGAGAATAATGAGGTAACTAACTCACCGAGCAACATAATAAACCGTTATATGTTACGCAGGTTAGACGTTATTAGGTTATATAGAGAAAACAAACCTATTGCTCTATTCAGACGATCCTTGTGACTACTAATTTATATGTCCTATACAATTAATCCAGCCACGCGTTTACCTTGTTACAGTAAAGACAATGGATCCACTGAAAGCCTAAGTTTGCTCACAATAATTGGCTATACGGCTTAGTATTGAGGGGAGATCAAGATTAAGCCGATGTCATTAAGTTGACGAGGAAAGCAAAGTAGAAAAGCACTAACGGCAGTGATTACATGTCTGCAATGAAGTGATCATATTGTATATAGGTATAAAGTATATCTTCACCAGTAGGCTTAGCACATGATTGATGCGACAATATGTCGCGGCGAGATAGACTATCCATCATCATCATCATCATCATCAGCCTATGTTAGTCCACTGCTGGACGTAGGCCTCTCCTATTAACTATGCGTATAAATGCATTAGGGGGTAAATGCCCATAATCGTCACGCTGGGCAAGCGGATTGACGATCGCAGTAATGTGTCCACTATGATGACGCTGCTGCCCATCATCAATCTTGTAGAATGGTCAGTGATACTTCAATGCCTTAGTCGATTCTTACGACACCCGCAGGAGGAGTTGGGGTCGTGACAAATGTATTCTTACTGCCGTCACCACACGGCAACTAGACGAAGACTATCCGTCCCTCTTTTATTAATATAATTAGTAAAAGAAGGTAAATCTGTATGGCCGCGACATACTGTCGCACCAATCATGTGCTAAGCGTGCTGGTCATCAGTCCACCTTATAGGGAGCCAACCCACGCTGCGCCTTCTGGTACCCAGGAGTCCGCTGGATGCGGGTGGCCTATGTTGAACAGTGGACGTCTTTTGGCTGATATGATGATGATCATAATGATGATAAAGTATATCACACATAACACATCACAGTTAGTGCGTGAAACATTTTTAAAAGATATACTTTGCATTTCAATCAAGTAAAGTAACTCAACAGACTTCTACTCTTAAATGTATTCAATTTATTCACGAAATCAAACAGCACGAAGGATGGATTGCAGAACTACATGGGAGCTTGCAAGCGAACGGGTTTTATTAAAAAGCTAAACATATCGACGCGAGTACCCGTGTGCCAACGAAATGAGATGCATTTCGTGTGTACAATTACGTTGGTAAAGTACACAGTTACGGTGAAATTGAATAAGAATTCGCAGTAGCTAGGAGAAAAATCACGCTATGTGTACGACAAAACTAAATAAATGGGCAGTTTTGGCGATTTCTTGAGCGAAACTATTTTTGATATCAGTAATAATATTTCTTAACCCTTAATTTGGCAATGTTCGTCACAATGAACATGGTCTTCAACCCACTTTTTGTATATTTTTTAAGACAGAATTTTCTGCTCTATACAATGGCGAGGAGGCTAGAACGCACGATTTTTTTGAAATTTGCCAATGCATACATTGTGTTTGTACTGTAGCAGTTCTTTATTAATATTGTAAAAAAACATGCACACAAATACGTTATAGTATCTGAATCCTGACAATTGAAGATTATTTTTTTTGAATTTTATTAATTCCTGTGCTGGTAATATTAGTTTAATTTTGAGACTGAATTAATTTCAGCAAGTTTAACCCTAAGCTATGTCACATCAGCCACGATCCAGCCATCATTTGTGTTAGTGACAAACGTTCACGTCGCGTTACCTCGTCTTCCACGTCATCAATAACCCGCACGTCCTATACTATACTTACTGTGCCTAATAATATAAAGTAGTAAGTCGGTATGATATCCAAACGTAGATATGACTTTTTGTCACTATACGCTGGAATAGATGGCTTGGATATAGAGGGCGGCAGACACTTGTGCGTCATCCGTCTTCGATCTCGCTTCGCCGTATATTCCAATTGACTGCGTGGGCAGGGGAGTTTTAACGTTTCAGGAGAACCTATATAACTTGGCATCTTGTTCTATGATATTGTTACTCATAGCGAGAGAGCACTTATAATATTTCGCCTCAGCTTGAGGCTCGTCTGCAATTGAGAAGCTATTGGAATGGCAACATTGAGCTTTAATATACAACTCGCTATTGCGACGACAATGTTATTGATGAATCTAATTTTCAGTAACCGCAGATAAATGTAATTCTTATAGCTACGGATTTATATCTATCTCCGGTGTAAAGAATTAGCAATTTGATTAAATGTTTAATCTTCTCAGTTAAACTATGTATTTAATAAATTATGTTCACAGTTAAATTCGTAGGTTATGTAAGTAAATAGGTACTTACCTATGCCATAGTGTAACGTACGTATTTTAGTGGCAGCATTTCAAACTTACCTGTAACAAACATTAATTAATTCGTTAAAGATCTTTTATAGTGAATCATCGAATTCCTGTGAAACAAAGTTAGGACCTTTTCAAGAGGAATACACATAATTAAAAACTTTTTTTAATAGCCTGCTATTGTGTGTCCCATTGCTGGGCAAAGGCCGCCCCTCTCGTTTTCCATTAAAAACCATAGTGACACAATATCAACATACCATAAATTAAACTAATAAACTATTCCACCGCGTTTTCTTAACACGCAACGCCGGGCTCCTTATACGCTGATATTGAAAATATTGAGCCTACTATCTGAATTATGCATTAAGTCGTGGTTTCAATTTTTAAAACACGTTGATGTTTCACCGTTTCATTACCTAAAATGTAAATATTTGTATGTAAAATAATTATTATACCTATTCTGATTATATTGCTATTGGCTTACCTAATTAAACGTAGGTTTAACAAAGTACTACCTATGAATACCAATAATTCATAGTTTTAAGTCATATCTGAGAACATAACTCTTGAAATGATTAAAATCAAATTTGGCAAATAGGAAACTACGAAAAAGATTTCTTAAAAAACTTCCCTCTTTTGTTCGTTAATTTTCAGTTCTTTGACAAAGCGTAATAGAAACATTTAATCCTTTGCCATCTCCGAGCGGCAAAAACTACCTCAAAGTCCAGATTAAAATCCTACACCATTCGTTTGAAATTCCACTTTAAAGCTGAAGTTTCAGGGTACATTTCGGTGGTTACGTTTTTAACAAAGATGGCTTCTTAGTGAACGAAACGGCCAAGAGCAATTAAATGCAGAGGTCATATTCAGTAGAGATATTAAAAATATACGAGAGTGGTCGTGGATAGTGAAATGTCTCTCATTTTGCAGCTTTTGTTTGGTATAATAGGTGTTTTGGAATTTCAAAATATAAGTCTAATTCAAACTATTATAACATTTATAACCAGTATCATTTTTTGTTTGTTTAGTGCAGATCATGTAGAGATTGGTATTAAACCAGATCTAAAGTTGTATCTTTCTTATTTAGGTTGTCTCAGTGTTTTTGAAAATATCAATGAAAGATGGTGAAGGTTCAAATAGCCGAGATTTCTAATTGAATGTGTTTAATAATGCCATAATTAATTGAAACTGAAACCGATCATTGATTAGAAATATCGGAATAACTATAAACGGTACGCCCTACGTTATAAAATGTATTCTACAAAATATGTATTATAGTTGAATTTGATAAATCATTTATTAACAAAAATATAGTAACAAAAGGGTAATTTAAGAATAAATAAATAAATAAATAAATAGTTATCACGCAAGCACTGATGGAGATATTAGGTCCTCTAGTCAGGTAGAGGAAATATTGGGTAGGGCTGCGCCATCGCTTAGGCCAAAGAAGTTTTTGATGGAGTTAAATTTGTGGCGCGTACCCCGAATACACATGCTTGTAGCACGGAGTATGGAATTTATAATTTTCGATCTAAGCCAGCCCATTACTACGCTGAGGGATCTGTCCCAACGATCAGCGATTGCTTCGCCGAGATGTTTCACGAAAGCGGACATCTGAGGTGCGAATATCCCATCCACGGATGTTACAAGGGGAGTAAATGTCGCATGCCGTTTTTCACAAGAGTTCAAATATTATAGTTATATTATAGTTGTATTATAGTTGCCTACCTACAATTATAGTATATTTCCACCAAAACTTAAACATCATTTCTTAGCAGTATAATGTAAGCGCATGAAAACTACTTTATTGTAAAAAATATATCCGTATATATTCTTTTTTTTTTCACCATTATCGGCTTGTTTCAAAATCTCCGGTTAAACATATCCGTAAAATAAAATGATCACTTTCTTTTTACTCAGACATAAAAAATAAAAGGTCAGCTAACATTAAATTTATCTGAAAAATATATTTTATTCGGGGATGGTGAAACAGACACTGAATAAGTAGAAATTTAGAAATAGGTTATAAATAAGCTGATACAGGCAACAATATCGACGCTGGAAAGGAGAAATTGGATAAGCGACACAGTGCGTACTTTACAGGAGAGGCAAAAAACCGCCGAGATTTTCGAAAAAAAATCATTAAAATGAATTAGGAGGCCAAATCAAATAATTGAAGCATTATTTATCCTCGTCCTGCCCAATGTGATTTATAAAGGACATATTCGATTGTTCAGAACAAAAGAAAAGCGACTATATTTTCAAACTCATTAGGTTTAAATTTTAATAGCTCAAACTTAGTAAACGGGCAGGACGAGGTTATGGACATAAATATGTTTTCTATGTGATGTTTTAATTATTTAACGTATTCAAGTGTTATTTAAGGATTTACTGTCGCTTAAGCAAAATGGTCGGAAAAATTGATTCAGGTAAAATTATCTAACCAACACGTTGTAAAAGAAATAAGGAAGGTGAAAAAGTCCACCCGAGACTTACATAACAAATTCATCATGTTAAAATTATCTAACTGCCGATGTGGCTTATTTTATATTCGGGTAAAAATATATAAATTGAAAAAAAAATAGCATCAATATATCAGTAAGAAATATCCACATACTTAAAATGAGAAACTATTTTAGACTTCATAGTCAGTCATTTCAATTACAAGAGTAACATTCCGTGACTAGTAAACGAATTTACTTACGCGTGAAAAAAGAAAGACACTGTTTTAGGTATTTTTATAACTTTATTCCATAAAGTAGGTAAGTATGTGAGTAAGTAATAGTTATTGTTAAGTATTAAAAACAAATATATTTTGTTTTTCCATTTGAGATCATTTCACTTTATTTTATCATCATGCATCATGTATTTTCGACTCCATTGACAACATGTCAGAATTCAAATTAGAATAAATCTTTGTCAAGGTCATGCATTTAAGGGTTAAAACATGAAAAATCAACAAGGATAACTCGTTATTGAGCCAACAATAGTTAGTACCTATACCTACCTACAAACGAGGCACTTGAAAACTATCTACTTTTAACAACCGTACCTGTTGGTATGTTTATCCATCGTATTACGTTATGATAACACTTAAAAAATAGTTTTAGTTAGTACCTATTTCTTTTTTTATTTTTATTTATTAAAGTTTCAAAAACATATTATTTAACGCAGAGTAAAAATTGACACGACAACCCCTCTGCCAAATGTTTCTACATGACGTGACAAATAATAAAATATTTGAGACACAGACATTTATGTAAGCAAATTGTTGCTTACTTTTTTACTGATATTTCATTCATGCAAGTTAGGATAAGTGACAGTAGTATTCTAATGTAAATTTAGGTAAAAAGGGATACCTAAGCGACATATGGTTCATAAATAAATGTAGGGGTAAAAATTGATAAACGCCAATAGTTCAGATATAGATAGTTAAGTAATATTGTCTAACCGTCTTTAATTTTAAATTAAGATAAGGGTAAAATTGTCCAAACGACATGAGAACATAATCATACAGTCAGGTAGAAATAGCTAACCCACAAGTGATGATTAGTTGTTACACAGCAAAAATATCCAAGTAAAATTTAACCTGTCATGACAAATAGGTAAAATAATCCAAGATTCATTATGTTGAATTATATTTTATCTAATCTCCATTTTCTTAAAAGTTGTCAAAAACCAAGTCGTTTAGTAGTAAAAAATGATCGAAAGTTCTCTAAATCACCGATGGGATAAGCGACACAAAAGTTGTCAGATGGGTACATAACCTAGCTTATTCGACGCTGAAAAATTTGCCGATTCTAACGGTATGTATAACTCAATATCTTCAAAAGTGTCGCTTATCCAATTTCTCCTTTCCAGCGTCGATATTATTATACTCGTAAAATGTCGAGGTCATAGATGTCACTCATTATGGACACGTACAATTAGTTATACGTTTATTTCTGAAAGTAGAGTAAAAGTCGTGAATATAAGATTTTATAATAATAGCCCTTAGTAATTATTTTCAAGTTGTATCTACAAATCTGTACAAAATTTGTAACAATTATTTTCAAGAGTTATATAAAGATAATTACTTATAAAAGTACAGATGTAGTGTATAATATTTTTCCTTCGTAGTTTAATAATCGCAGTCCTTTGAAATTGGTAACATTTCATATCGTTCACCCTGTATTGTGGATTATCATTATTCTTGAGTAACGACCAAAATTTTCGTCAAGGCTTTCTTATTTGACACCAATAAAATATGATACCATCACGCGCTGGCCGTAAAGCACGATTATAATGATCCCCTTGATCTGATGGGGCAGCTTAGGCACTGGTCTCACCGCGAGCTACTAAGTTATGAACTAGCGGCTATAAACACGAACAAAAGATACCCACTTCCGCGTGAAAAAGAGACACGGCAATACACGCCCGGCGGTGATAGCTGCAGTGTTATTCACCAAGGAAACCCCCTTGCTGTCAGTGCTGTGTCAGCGCTGTATCAGCGCTGCGGCAGCGTCGAGCCTAAAAATGGTATTCACTAAATTTGTACTTTAAACGACACTAGTGCTCGGTGACCAATGCGTCGTGAACTGGAACTACACTGCGTCGAGAGTTTGACGTTTAATGTACGAACTTCGCATCTGATAGCTGGGCGAGTCTCACCGTGTCTCTTTTTTTTACACGGGAGTGCGTATCTTTGTTCGTGTTTATAGCCCATAGTTCATAGCTTAGTAGCTCGCGGTGAGACCAGTGCCCTATGTTGTCACAGTAATAGGCGTGAGTGGGAGATATGGACGAGTTATCCACTTAAGTCAAGGTGTAAATTAGGCTTTAATGGTCTAAAAGTAATGTCAGCGAGGTAAGTCACAATTTACATTGTTGTCGCCTAATTAGGGTCAAATAATAAAAATGAAAATGACTGTCAGCGTAATTTTGTCACTAAATGAGTATAATTTATTATGACCTTTTATTTAAGAACTGTTTGTTGTACTTGTACAGTAATGTTAAAAATTATACAGAGTAATGATAGAATTATTATACTTTTATATACCCTAATATTTCTTCTTTGGAGAGGCCAACGCTCCTGTCTTGATGTCGAGCTAGTTAATTTCACGCGACTCTGCCCGTAATCCCGGATTACTGTTATTTATGCCATTCAACTCTAGTTAGCTCTGCTTGTCGCTACCACAATTACATTATTTTAGTTGAGATTCTCGAGTGACTATTATTATATTTACATAATATAATATAAGAATATAGAATAATAATTTAGTACGTGATGTGAGAAAATCTATAGACATGTTAGGGTTTATTGTTCATTACATTATTTCAAATCAGTTTAATCAGAAATTATAGGATAAATAATATTTAATTTCACTCAAAAAAATAGCAGTAATATACTTTGTTGCCCATCTCAACAAAAAACCGGCCAAGTGCGAGTTAGATTCGCGTAGAAAGGATTCCGTACGTTCACGAATATTGATATTTATGATATTTTAAAATATTATAGACTCTTTATATCTTTTACTCTAAACTATACGTAAAAACTATTTGCGGTAATTTTTAACCCCAATAGTTTCCGATATCATGCGCGGATAAATCACTATTCACCTATTTTTAAATAGGTTACTTTAATACTTAACGTACAATCATAAAAAAAACTATTCTTGTTATAGAAATAAATAAATATGAGTAAACCGCCTGTAACAGAGGAACAGACAGACAAACACGCAAGTGATCCTATATAAATGCACTGAAGTAATATTATAGCTACGATTACGATCATGTACCATCATGCGACGTTTATTCAACTTAGTTTAGTAATATTCCTCGTCATCAAAACAAATGGGAGTGAACTATTTTCTTTTTTATCTCGTAATGACTTCTTTCATCTAACCATGCCTGGCGGGTGTCGCTCTAATTGAAGCAATCAAACTGTTAATTTAGTAATTAATGACAGTTATTACTGGTCACGGACAGTTAAGTATGATGAGCAAGATTAATAGGTGTTGTTTATGACACTAGTTTGATATTTTAAAAAATAGGGGAGTTGCTCAAAACTGTTTGGTGTTTAATTTCACTAGCCTGAACTGTACTTTTTTAAGCTCTACATATATGTTGGAATACTGTTTTAAATGTACAGCCTGTACTTAATCTTAGGAAACTAAATGCTTCAAACAGCGTTTTTCTGAGGTCGTAAGAAGCCATTTTTTTTATAATGTAGGTAGAAATATTGCGAATTTATATAAAAACGAAAACTGTTTGACAAAATTTAAGAATCACATTTTTATTTGTGTTCACATTTTTATCGATTTTGGCGCTGTTACATTATTTGGTTTTCTCGTCGACAGTGTATAACTAAATGGTGTAATCGGACAAAGATTTTAGTACATCGCAATTAGGTAATAAGGTACAACTTATATGTTAACTAATAAAGTGATATTCGTATTAGAAATTTTTACGAGCATTCATATTTTGTATCATAATTTTGTAATAAATATTTTGTAATAATTATTGGATAGTTACTTTATGACAAAGTTATCAAAATATGTTGATGTATTGCATGTTGCGTTATTCTGAATGGAAATAACGTCATAAATTTTATTTGAAACGTAGGAAATGTTGCATATTATGGCATCTTATTACAAAACAGATAGACTGAAAGTTTATGTAAGATTAGGGGGGTTACCATGACGTACTAATGCAATTCAGTTTAGGTCGAGAGAAAGGGACAAGGTTATACAAGCCTTATGTCTCTGTCCCATTCCGTGAACCTAAATTGTATTACATTAGTACGTCATGTTAACCCCCAGTGTGCGTAGCCAAGATACTAATCGCTAACGCTTAGTCGCGAACGAAACTATTGATATATCGGCTACGCACTCAGCGAAGAATTTCATATTTGTCAGCAAACGGATATAATCTGTAAAGCATAGAAAACACTTCACATTACATCATCAGCCTATTACAGTCCACTACTGGACGTAGACCTCTCCTATTAACTATGCCTCTAGATGCATCAGGAGGTTAATCTGGTAAATGCCCTTGCCCATAACCGCCACGCTGGGCAAGCGAATTGGCGATCGCAGGGTGCGTCCACTATGATGACGCTACTGCCCATCATCAATCTTCTATCAACCAATGATCAGCGACTTCAATCCCTCAGTCGACTCTTACGACATCCGCGGGAAGAGTTGGGGTGTTGACAAATGTATTTTTACCGCTATCACCACACAGCCAAAGCATACAAAAATAGTCTAATAATTACAGGCACTTATCTGACCTATAACATTGACCAATTGGACATGCCTTATTAACATAGCTTCAGTTTCAACAGCGGAAAATAGCAATTATGTTTTTCGTCGGATGTCACTCGTCAATCAATTACATTTCGCTCGGCTATTGCCCCGCTAATTGCGGACCTTGTGATTCGATAAGTGGCTTTACCAATTATGAGTGAGGTGGTGTGGGTGTTTGACCTTATTAGCTAAAATAATCGACGCCTACTTTCGCATTATTATTAGAGCAGTGAAGTTTGTAGGATATGAAAATAAATATTAATTAGACATTTCATATAATCTAGACTGTATATGATCTAAAAAAAGTAACCACAATATAATGTTGTATGTAACTATGTAGTAACATCTTATAAATAACTCTCACATTATTTGTGTGATTATCTTAGCCTCACTTGCAAGCCACAGATTAAGCAACTATTATTATTATTATTTTTGAAACTTCTATTCCTTTTACCATGTATTAAACTAAAACCGGCCTCGAGATTGTGTGGGAGGGGTTTACGTATAGTTATATGTATCAGTATAAATATCCTCTAACCACGTACAAAAAATACAAAATATAAAATATGATTTCTATTATACAAAATAGGTAGTTAGTAGGTAGTCAACATCGTCATTAGTTGTTCTTTCATTGCTAAGTATCGTGTCATCATATATCTTAAATTCTTTATAGGCTCCCTATATTTCTAGCTTCGGGCATAGCTCAGTGCAACGAGTATAATAAAAATATAATAATGGCTGCCAATACAAAAATAATATGCTTGATTGCACCGTGAAAAACATTGTTAATATCAGTTAAATATGGCATCAAGAGTTACAATTAAAACAGCACAATACAGTCAAAATTACCACCATTACACATAAACAATACTCAGCGCTTAATTAACACATTGCGCGAAATTCCGTGCGACGCCGCAATGTTCCCCGCAATCTCGCTTTGTGCCAGCCCGCTGGGCCCGTACTCCCGCGCCTTAACGCCTGCAAATAAGGGTCCCTTTTGTCTGATCAGTTGTAATTGCCGAAGGCTGATCAACGGACAAAAGACGGAATTATGAGTGACTTATGAGATTTAAGCGGAAGAAGGAATGGATTTGATAGCAGTGTATTAGTCAGCCGGTTCAACAGGGATACAGATAACTGGCATTAGAAAGTCGTTCAAAACTCAATAGACATATTTTGGACGTAAGTACATCTAATTATACTTAGCTATAAAAAAATGTAGGCTCTTCCACCCACAAGTAAAGCGATCATGTTCAGTTTTATATTCGTTCAGAATTTTATTTAAATTTCTTACTTTTGGCGATTACAAAATAAGTGTTGCTTAGGGATTCGCTTTATTTTTATGTGATTAAAATATTTCCAAGTCTTCTAACTAATGACTCAGCCTAGCTCACAGCCGTAGGATTAGAGACACGCTTATTGAATTATCTGTCCTAAATATAAAATCAAACAATGTTCACAGAAAAGCTGGAAGTATTTATTATTTCTAATATTTTTTTATCTATACCCAAACCCAATCTGAGGCGGCGATTATAACGATATTGTGGTGATTTTCTTAGACATCTAAATATCAAAAAATATAAGTATTACTCTTCTGAATCATCGGAGTCATGAAGGACTCGAGTCTCTTCAACATTTTAAAAGACCTCAAGAAATAATTATGTCAGAAGTTAAACCAAATCGAATATTATAAAATATTTTAAAAATAAAAATAAAACCGCCTTCAAAAATTCGCCCGAACTAAAAAGTTAAAAATAATTTTGGTTCCTACTTCTTAGGATTTCCTACCCAAACCTTTAAACCTTTTACCCTATTCATTGAAATAAAACATTATGGCTAGGTACCTTACAGATTTCTTAGAAGTCGGTGCCAAGCCAAATATGTTCACTTCGCGAGTATATGTATTTGATAGAGCTTTGT
>JALPQI010025278.1:0-12950 GCA_025490895.1 Thaumatotibia leucotreta
CTAACCTGCAGCTCCAGCTAAGGGAAATAGGGTGAATGAGCATATCGGATGCTCGACAGCCCGCTTCAGTCCAGTCGAGCGTCCCTCCGTAACATAACATAACATAACAACGGCCTCTCCTTAATCTATGCGTATGGACGCATTAAAAAGTAAATGTAATTGCAGCGCTGGGCAATCGGCTTGGCGATCGTAGTAGTGTATCCACTATGATGATGCTGCAGCCCTCTTCTACCTAGCGTTATCCTGGCTTTTGCCAGGGTCCGCTTTCCTGATACATTTCCTCTACTTTGCGCAATCCTGGGCATCGTCTACCGTAAGCCCATTCACAATCATGTCAGCCTTCACGTCTAGCCATCGCTTCTTTAGTCTGCTGGGGTCGGGGGCCGTCTAGGGCATATGTTTCCTACGTGACCAAACCACCAAAGTTTCACCACTGTAGCCATCATCAATTATTTATAAAGGAATATTCAGTGACACTTCAATCTTTTAGCCGACTCTTACAACATCCACGGGAATATTTGGAGTGTTGACGAATGTATTCTTCCTGCTGTCACTATACAAGGTGCCAACGAGGAAAGGGAAAAATTTTAACAGCATATTCCTGAGACTAAACGAAGCAACAAACGTTAAATGGGTTTCGGTGAAATCTGAAAAAAAAATTTTTTTTTGATGTTTTGAATGCGTTAATACCCCAAAAAAAGGGTTTTATTAATATTTTGATTAATAAAACCCTTTTTTTTGCGGTATTAACGCATTAAATCGCAAAAAAATGCACTTTAAAGTTTTTTTTAAAAGAAATTTTAGATCATTTGATGTCTGTCAATTAAGTGTGACAAGACTAAAACAACATGGTGATAAAATCGTTTCCAAAAATGTGTTTATCGTAGCGTCTGAAACGGTTTTAAGAAAAAATCTAATTTTCTCTTAAAATAGACTGAATCCAGAAAACTTCATTATGACATTTTTAACTTCAAATTTGGTCAGAAATCCGCTATTGAATTTTTTCTCTTTCCTCATGTGCACATTGTATTTATTGCCACGCGGCCTTACCGACGGATCACAAGCGTAGGTAAGGATTTCCCAATGTAATTCATAACTTATTATATCCTAAATATTTTTGCTATAAACCTAATAATAATATAATGATTGATGTAGATTATTTCTGTCAATTAACAACATAATAGTTACGTGGGAGTAACAATTTGTAGGAAATTCCATTATTAGGTACTCCTACTCAATATTTTATCATCCTATTTATATAGAACCTTGCCGTAATATCAAATCTATATAAATCACATCATAGTGAATGTTAGATTTTATTCTGACAAAGTGCTGCGTTTGGTTGATTGTACAATGAAATAATTGCCGAGAAACGTGGGCGTAGTGGAATCAGATGTAAATTGATACGTAATATTGAAGCACTTCTATCAAAGGAGGGCCGCATTTTTAAAAGGACTTATGTCTTTATGAAATGTATAAAAAATAAGCCTTTTTAAGAAAATTATAACAAGTTTGATGCTTTGGTATTGACCGACTTTACTGTTAGAGTAATTTAGCAATTAAATATCATGGGACAGTTCAACACAAAACGACCTAGTCCCAGCAAAAGGCTAATAAATAAGATTTACGTATACTAGCAATGATGGCTGTGATATATTGATACTTGGCCGTGTGATGACGGCAGTAAAATTACATTTGTCACCACCCCAACTCCTGCGGGTGTCGTAAGATTCGAATAAGGGATTGAAGTGTCACTGACCATTATTTGATAAAAGATGAATGATGGGCAGCAGCGTCATCATAATGGACACATTACTGCGATCGCTAATCCGCTTGCCCAGCGTGGCGATTATGGGCATGTACGTCCCAATGCGTCAATTAATAGGAGAGGCCTACGTCCAGCAGCGGGATATCATAGGCTGATGATGATGATACTTACTTGGTTATAATTATAAACCGTAACAAAAATCAATGCCATTATGGGTTTATGGAGAATCTAGGAACTCAAAATCATTATTTTGTCAGCCTCCGTAACCTAATTGGTATTGGTAGAGACCCTGCCTACGAAACCAGACGTTCTGGTTTCGAATCCCAGCGGGGACATTATTTTGTGTATTTATTTATCACAAATAGTTGTGCCTAGGTCTTGGTGGCTGTCTATGAATTTTATTTGAAGAACAATAAGTAAACAATACATGAAATAAAACTATGAATGCGAATGACCGCAGACCACGAACCCTGTAAAGTGTTCGAAACGTCGGAATGAAGTTAAAATTTGTTAATATACGCGTGTTTATCCGTTTCCGTAGTTTTATTTCATGTGTAATCCTCGCGGTAACAGAAGAAAATGTTATAAAAAATACATATTTTGACCAACAAAAACATGATTTGTAACTTATTGTTCTTCATTATTAAACCTGAGCTGAGTGAGTGAGAGTGAAGGTGAGTACGTCGGTTCGATCCCCACCTCGGACGTTAGGTGATCTTGGTAATTTTTCTTAGATATATGACATCTAATATTTATAATTTATATAGTATTAAGTAGTGTGACTACTGGGGAAAAATAAAAGGTACAAATCAACAATATTTAGTTAATAAATAATTTGCTTTGTATTTTCACAATACGTTCAGTTATTGTTCTTGAAAAAAAAATCATTTTCATTTTATGTATTTAAGTCTCTATATTACGTAGGTATCTATATATTATATAATACATATCCTCGCTTGGTACCCATATCACAAGCCTTAATTGAGCTTACCGTGGGATTTAGTTGATTTGTGTAAGATGTACCAATTAACATATATATTTTTATAATTATTTATAAGAGGAAAAGTGTTAGTTATCATAAATCTATTAATATTTTACTGACAGCGTCACTTATGTACGCTCTATTTTTGATCTAATTAAGTTCCCTTTACTCATTGGGCCATTATTCTCCAGTCTTTATCGAAACACTGACAGAAGGTTTTGGCGTCCAATATCTTAAGATAGTGGTGCAAGTCACATGCGCTTGACTATTGCATTTTTTTATATTTGGTGATTTTTGATACCATGGCGGTTTGAATATAGACACTAACTCTCCTAAGGGGTTCACATACCTATTGATGCTTTATAAACCAATTACGTGAAGAAATATGGATAGAAATTTTTAATTAGGAAAAGGTTACATACAAAGTTTGACACATGGTTTACCATAGCAAAAATGTAATGATTAGTTATTAATAAATCGGAGCTCCCTCGTGCTATATAAGTACACACTGCTATTGAAGAATCATTCTTAATAAATTTCTCTAATACCTTTTTTCAGCACCGTTGGAGTTGAATTGTAAGGGAAAACTAGCATTCATTTTACAGTTATTTATTGTATTTAGCGTTATTTTGCTAATACCTGTCACCAGTTATTCAAATGTCTAATATATTAAAAATAAGAGCATAAGATAGTCATTAGAAATGTAGATGACCACCAAAATGATAAGAGTTAACACGCCTTTTTTTTTATTCCTGACAGCCCTTTAATTTAATAGGTACCCACATCATGGGGCTGGAACAATCACTTAAAATGTTTATTTTAAGATCTATTTTATTGTTTCTGTATAGGTAATATTGTTTATAGTTTTCAAAATAAAAATATAAACATATTTCTTCGAATTTTGAGGACACTGCCTTGTTGGATTCGTAATGACGTTTCTTATCTAGTCATGGATTATCATCATAATACAGAACGTGTGCAAAATTTCATCATAATCAAAATGCGAAATGAGGGTCAAATAAAGATTGCAAGATTTTCTCACATACACAGTTAGTTACAAGTGAATCTAATAAAAGCGTGTTAAAAACAGTGAGCTATACGAGACAGGACTAGTATAGTCAGCATAAGCAGTCACCGATTTATGTCCTCTAAAGCTGAACTTGGCTTTGAATAAATCGCTGATAGCTTACGCTTTAATACGCCTTCGCTAGTGAAGAATCGCTATATATAAATTTCTCGACTGCCATTAATTGTTCCGGCATCGCCGAAGTTTAATTAACCTTACACTTTTGAGTTCATTATGCCCGAGATGACACGGATTTGTATTTTGTAATGAATAAACGATATTTCGAGATGCTCTGAAATATTGTTTCCGTTGACAATAATTTTGGATGAATAAAATGATGACGAAATGTTTAATTTAGTACAGATGGTTTTTAGGCTCTAGTGCGAGTAGTGTGTCATTTTACTTCGGAGGGCCATATGTACTAAAAACCGTCGTACGAGACACGTGCAAATACGAAATTCGTAACTCGTGTCGGTTTAACACACTCCCTATCAGTCGTGTTTGTGTCGTCAATGCCAATTGAGTGGGTTTAATAGAATAGAAGTGGTTTTTGATGATTTTTTGGTGGTTTGACTCTTACTGGAAAACTAGTAAAAATATAAAAGCATATAGTTTTTTTGTTCATTCTTGTTACCTATTGGCCGTGTAGTGACGGCAGTAAGAATACAATTATCACCACCCCAGCTCTTCCAGCGGGTGTCGTAAGAGCGGACCAAGGGATTGAAGTGTCACTGACCATTCATTGATAGAAGATTGATGATGATATTATGACTATGATGGTATATGACTTTTTATGTTTAAATTTATATACATAGCAATGTTACTTAAACATACAATCAAAAAAGTATTTTTTAATACAGATGGTGCCTTTTTTAGGCTCTAGCGCGAGAAATGTGTCATTTTACGTCAGGTCAAAAACTTCGGAGGGCCATCTGCACTAAAAAACGTCGTACGAGACATGTGCAAAAACTGTGCACTTGTGTCGTAAGGTACTTTTATAAAATAATTTGAGTTATTCCACAAAACTTAAAGGTATGTAAAGTTATAGTCCAATAGACCAATCCAGGTTCACAATTAATAATTTATGCGACTTCCATGCCATCTATTAAGTGATCAATAAGTAACAGTTCTATTAAATCGCAAACGGCTCCAATTGGCCAATTATGCATTAGGTCGTGTTTCCTCCGAGAACCGATGCTAATCGAAACCATGTATCGTATCTCTTCAATAATTTCTCTTGCTAGTGGTGTGCCGTTTCGATAAATGTTATCCGATCGATAATATGCCTTTTTTGGCAGGATAAAAAAAATATGCGTTCAAACCTCCTCGCCGTTGTGTAGAGCAAAAAATTTTTTTTTTCTCTTTATTCGTTTACCAACGACCATTCACACTCAATTAATACATTGAGGTACATATAACATTCGATACCCCATGCTTAGTGTAATGGCCACTTATGGGTAAACACCGCATGCTTACAAAACAATACACAATAATAATTGTTTACATCAGAGTGAATATATTAGCTCATTCCTATTTTGACGAACAAACACGAACACTGTTTTCGAATTTATAAAAAAAAGTCCAAAAAGCGGATCAAAAATATGTATCTTAAAAGATACACTGCCAATTAAAGGGTTAAAATAAATACCATTTGCAAAAATTTTACACGTTTTGAATTCACACGTTTACAATTTCTTGTTTAATTTCTATGTCTCTCTTTCGCACCATATTGTGCCAGTAAGGGACGGCATTTAATGGTAAGGATACATAATGTTAAGTAAATAAGTCCTTGTAGGTCACATACCGAAACAAATTATCTATGTAATAGTGTATTCAGTATTGTATCAGTTTTTATTTTGTTCATTGTTTATTAGCTTCTCTTGCACCGCTCACAGTTTCTCTGTTTTGCCCGATGGTTAACTGGTAGAGAATGTTTCATAGCATTAAGCCCGCCTTTGTATGATTTTTATTTTGCGCAATAAAGATTAAATAAATAAATAAATACCGTATGTAGACATTCGCCCTCTTATTCATTATGTCTCCTAACTTAACAAGTCGCTAGGTATAGTTTGCCTCTTTCGGACTTATCAATAAGTCTATAGCGAGCATAAGGGACAAACAAAACTTATCGGTTCGCTAAGTTAAGAGACGTGAATAAGGGAGTAAGACTGTAAAAGGATCATGTATAGTCTTTTTCCTAACTAGTGCGGAAAAGTAAACTTTGCGCACGCTTCGCATGCGTAAATTTCTCTTTTAAAGGCACTTGCTATGAAAAAAGTCGTTCGATACATGTGTAAAAACTCCTTTTTAACTCGGGTGATTATCGCCCTCGTTTCACTCGGTCTCCAACTTTCACCCTCATCGAAAAATTTTTTTTTTACACTTGCTCGAAATTTACTATTGTTAGTTAATTTGAACTATCGTGAAACATATATGAAATTAAGCAATAATTATTATACTGTTTTTATATAAGTAAAAACAACCGTCTGATGTGAATGAAGGTACGTACATTTAGACCAATCGAGCATTCGCTCATTCTATCCCCCACTCTACGAAATCAAAGAATGTCGAAGAATCACGATTTGTGTAACGAACGAATTTCGTAGAGTGGGGGATAGAATGAGCGAATGCTCGATTGGTCTAAATGCACCTTTAAGAGGTTTTTAGATTTTTTACCGTGTCAGCACGAATATTTCAACGGTAAAAACGCATTTTCGTTTTCAATCTTTGCTCAATATCCACGCAAAGCCAAACATACCAGCTTATTGACAAAAGCTTATAAAAGTCCCAAGTAAGAGTGGAGTATCTACAAATAGTTACATTTCTGTAGCAAATAATTGAATTTGGGTTTATATAACGGAAAATAAGTAAATGTAAATATTGTACTTAAGTTCTTGATTTACTTTGAAAATCCTGTCTCAGATCCTACATTATCTAAACAATTTAACACAGAAAAATCACATCACACACATCATCTCCCTATATCAATCCACTGCTGGACAAGCCTCTCCTTAGCCAATGCGTATGGTCGTATTTAAAATGCCCATAATCGCCACGCTGGGCAAGTGGCTTGGCGATTGCAGTAGTGTATCCACTATGAATCACGATGCTACTGCCCACCATCAATCTTCGATAAAAAAATGGTCAGTAACAATTCAATCCCTTAGTCGACTCTTACCACACTCACGGGAAGAGTCGGGGAGGTGACAAATGTATTCTTACCGCCGTCACCACACGGAACACAAAAACTCCAAAATTTCAGTTCCGAAGTTTCACAACCAAGGACCTAGCTTTCTTCTTTAATCTCGACGGACCGCAAAGTTTCCTACTATCACCAACGAACTGCATTTTGTTCATTTCTACTCCCGCAAAGCTTTATAGGACGCGATCAAAGATAGCAACTTGAGGTAGCGCAATTGTTAGGACTTAGATATTGTGTTTGTCTCTAGCGTCTGAGTAAATACAATGGAACTATATTTCAACGTCTTCGTATTGAACTTGACATTTATAATATTTAGGTATACAGTGTTTTAATATAAGCGGAGCTTTTGACGGGGGTTAGTTTAGGACATAAGAAGTACATTTAGAAAACTATAGTATAAAATTAGAGCAACAAATGATCCGTAAAGTCAAAAGACAAAATAAGATGTACACAAAAATGTTCAAAAATAATATGTCCCAGTGCACTCTTATTTTGTGTAATAAGAACATCATTACGTATTTTTTTAGTACAGATGGTGCCTTTTTAGGCGAGAAGTATGTGATTTTACGTCAGGTCCAAAACTTTGGAGGGCCATCTGCACAAAAAAACGTCGTACGAGACACGTGCAAAAACAAAATTCGTAACTCGTGTCGATTTAAGATACTCCCTATCGGTCGTGTTTTAAAACATCGCCACTCGTTTCGAATTTCATGTTTTTCGCACTTGTGTCGTAATGTACTATATTTTGAGCGGATTCTTTCGATACTTATTTTTGCACTTGACTGTACTACGAACTAATTCGATGCGCAATGTAAAGCAACGCACTCAAGGTAAACGCTCGTTGACAGTTAATTTCAAAAGCCGATAACACAACTACAATATCTATATTAACAAATGTTCGTACCTACATAGCTACTCCGAAAATTTTAAAACAAATGTGCGGGATCACAATTAAATGTAAGTAAAAAAACTCGTAATCCATGATTATACCAATGAATCCCATGCCTGGTTTATGTATCGCCGGTATGAGATTTACACACGGTATAATAAGAATGATGTTAAGCATTACATTTAACGATTTAAACCCGGAAACTCCAGCTTTTTAGGCAGCGTCACTACAAAGTAAACATGATTAGATAATTTGATTGTCTATCCATCTATTATATCCATATTTTATAATATAATAAAGATAATACCAAATCAAAAAAATACTAACATAACCGTGATTTAACGGTAAAAATATGTGACTTCTTGCCAATCCCTTCACATACAAATGTGTCATAAACTTCCTAATACAACCATTTGTATTCAGATAGTGACAATACGGCTTTTCAGTTTTATATGACAGTGTCATTTTCGATTCAAACGACTTTGTTCAACTGACATTGTTTTACGGCAATTGTAGTTTAGTCGATAATGTACTATTGTGAGAATGTGTCACTAATACAATGACTTGGTCTCCAAGCATGTCTCTCATATGTTTTGGTATTATCCCTGTTGGCAAACCTTAATAAATAAATAAATAAATAAGCATAGTCGTATAGATATTTTTGATTTGATTCAGCATTTAGGAAAATTATAGAAGCTTTTTGCAATCAACCTTTACGTTAATTCTTTTTTTTGTTATTATTAGCACAACTGCTAGTGTTTTCTTTATTTACATGCTAGTACAGTACTTTAAAAGTAGAAAAATAATACTTTTGACTTACCATGTTGATTATAATGGATTCAATTACTTATGAAATATCGATAAATAATTATCGCATTATGTCCCAACACTACAGATTAGCTAACTAGCGTGTAATCGATGACCGGGCGTATTGCGGGTCCGAGGCACGTTCCTATGTGACCGTTTACTGGTTTACCCGACTACGGCATAAAATGGGTCAAAATTTTAATATTGGCAGGTACATCATCCTACGTCTTTCAATATTATTATTATTTAAGTTTTATTTTCTCAATGCTTAAGTTAAATTATGTTACAGTTTTGTTTTTTTTAATGCATTGATCCCTGTTGGGTAAAAGCTTCTTTTCATTTGTCTCGTCATTGCGGTCTCCATTCAGTTCTTGCTAATAATTTGTGCTAAGTCACCTGTCCATCGTTTTTGGGGCTTTCCTCGGCCTCTTTTCCGAGTTGGACCTGTCCATTCTGTTGTTCTTAAAGTCCATCTTCTAATCTCTTCTTCTTCTTTCAATATATATATTTTAAATATAAGAAACAGGAAATGGTTCGATTGAAAAACATTTGTACTACATAGAATGAGAACAAAATTTAACGTCAGAATTATTGTGTTATGAAGTAAAATTATTGTAACAACTTTTGAGACTGAAAAGGATAACAAATTCAAATCTACTGTGAGGGAACCACAACATCCACTTAATTTTTTTAAATTTGCCAACTTTTTCTACTACTAAGGGTTTGCTAGACAAAGTATATAAAGGATGGCCCAAAATTAATGCAAGATTTAAATTTAATGAAAAAGCATAATTTAATTGATCATTTCCAATTTATTTTCCTTACACATAAAACACACAGAATAGGATTAAGTATTTTAATTACAAATCGCCTTGCAGCCCTGGGCTCCTTGACGAAAAACGGTTTCGACCCCATTTTCTGGGCGTTTTCTCTTCATTTCAGTAAATCCCAAATATTGCGATTTAACATACTTAATTGTTTATTTTTTATGCGGTTATTTATAGTCAAAGTTCTATGTCAGCAAACTCTCGATCGACCATGATTTGAAGGAGGGGATCCTACACGAGATCCAGCAACGAAATTCACCCATATTTATGCAAATTTCATAGAAAATTTGAACAAAGGAGTGCTATGTCACAGCAAAGCCCTCGAAGTCATTTCTCTGCATGATTTACAATTATAAACCCTATTCTTTGAACTTTATGATTAAATCAAGAAATAAAAAAACCAAACATAAAATAAGTATTTTTCATCGATTTCAAATCTTGCGTTATTTTTGTGGCACCCTTTACCCACTTTAGTTTACGTAACTAACATTCGAAACGCAATAGGAAACACAATATTGTGTTTCGAATGTTAGTTACGTAAACTAAAGTAGGTAAAGGGTGCCACAAAAATAACGCAAGATTTATGAGTCGACTAAGGAATTGAAGAGTCACTGACCATTATTTGATAAAAAGATTGATATCATAGGGAACACTTTACTGCGATCGCCAATCCGCTTGCCCAGCAATTACCTCCTATGGCAATTACCTCCTAATGCGTCTATACGCATAGTTAATCGGAGAGGCCTATGTCCAGCAGTGGACTGTTTTGCAATTGACAATTTGGTTTTGCAATTGACCCACATAATCAGCAAACAGGTGCACAAAATTAGCTCAAAGGCATTTCGCCATTTGTTAACGAACTACAATATTCATAGCAAAAACAATATTAATTCGAAGGCGAGGTCGCAAATGATTGATCCACGTACGGCTCGTAATTAGGACCATTTATTATATCTTGACGGGCGGAGTGAATAATTAGATAGCAGATTGTGAAATAAATCACAGTGTGGTGTTAGGTTCTTCTACGCTATTGTTCGATGTTACTCCTATTTAGGCACTGGTATCAACGCGAGCTACTAGGCTATGAACTATCAGCTATAAACACGAACAAAAGATACGCGAGACACGGCAATAATCGCCCAGCTATCAGCTATCACTGCCGGGCGAGTATCGCCGTGTCTCTTTTTCTACAGAGGAGGGCGTATCTTTTGTTCGTGTTTATAGCACATAGTTCATAGCTTAGTAGCTCTTGGTGAGACCAGTGTCTTAGGGTATCCCTTATATTGCAATTTTAAAATTGCAACCCTCAAAATACTGGCCGTGATGGCTGTGATATATTTATAATTGGCCGTGTGATGACGGTAGTAATAATAAATTAGTCACAACAACTCTTCCCGCGGGTGTCGTAAAAGTAGAGTAAGGGATTAAAGTGTCAATGACCATTCTTTGACAGAAAATTGCTGATGGGCAGCAGCGTCATCATAGTGGACACTACTGAGATCGCCAATCTGCTTGCCCAGCGTGGCGATTATGGGCATTTACCTCCTAATGCGTCTATACGCATAGTTAATAGGAGAGGCAAGTGTCCAATAGTGAACTGAAATACACTAATGATGTCATAGCATGTTTATCAATTATTTTTGAAATAAAACTACGGAAAACGATAAACTCGCGCATATTAATTGAATATAACTTCATCTCAACGTTTCGAACACTTTTCAGGGTTCGTGGGTGGTGAACACTTTACACTTTCCATTGTCAGTTACCCGCAGACCACGAAGCCTGTAAAGTATTTGAAAGGTCGGTATGAAGTTAAATTCAATTAAAATACGCGAGTTTATCCGTTTTCCATATTTTTATTTCATGTGTAATCCTCGCGGTAACCGAAGAAAATATTATGAATTACTTTATTACACTAAGTAATTGTATCAACTTCTTTTCTGACGATTATCAGAACCTGCAAGCAAACTCTAAACCTTTATCACACAAGAAATATCTTATTATTTTATTCAAATGTTGCATCGAATAACAAGTTACCTTTAAATATGTATTTGCCTAAAGGTACATTTAGACCAAACGAGCATTCGCTCATTCTATCCCCCACTCTACGAAGGAAACTCTAAACCTTTATAACACAAGAAATATCTTATTATTTTATTCAAATGTTGCATCGGATAACAAGTTACCTTTAAATATGTATTTGCCTAAAGGTACATTTAGACCAAACGAGCATTCGCTCATTCTATCCCCCACTCTACGAAATCAACGAATTTCGACGAATCACGTTTTGGGTAACGAACGAATTTCGTAGAGCGGGAGATAAAATTAGCAAATTTAATGCTCGTTTGGTCCAAATGATTAGATTTAGATGGTAATAAGTTGTCATTTACTGACAACTGTTCTTTTATATTCTATAGTAGCTACCTAGTCGTGCGTTTTTGTCAAACGATTGTCACGTATAATCTACGAAACGTCAGGTTTATCTGTTCGAGTGATATATTTATGACTATCAGGCAATATTTTATATAATTTATAGCAGTTCAAACGTATCATTCACAATTTTATCTATAAACAAATATTTTATGAACTGTCAACGAGTTATTTTATGCTCAAATCTTCGAAATTGTGCTTGTCAGTTTGATGAGTTATGTAAGGAACGTATAAATGGTTTATATTAGCTATTATTTTATGTACCAGTATCAGGACTTGACTCCGTAATTCATAAAGTTTAGACTTACCCTTAGAATTAATCATCTGGCATAGTTATTATATAGCATGTTTTCTTAAAACTGAGATCTGTCAACTAATTACTATAAAATTAATGAATTAAATGAATATATATAAGTAAATATATATTATAGGTTTTACCTTTATTTTCTAATTTAGTTTAATTTGTAATTAATTTAAATTGTTGATTGAATTAGGTAGATTTCTTAGTTTATTTTTTAAATTACAGTAAACGATGTATATTTATGACGTCTATAAAGCTAAATAAATATATATCAAATAATGTTTTATAGGAAAATTCAGACTTATTTATTATATACAAAAAAGATTAGCATGCAATGTATCGTCACATAATTATCACTATGCTTGTCGCAGAGTGACAGCCAAGCCATATCTATTTTTTGTACGATTCATATCATCCGCTTTACATTCGAGAAATCGGTTGGAGTCGCATATGATGTCTTTTATTTAAGTTGGTAGTTATATATCACACTTGGTAGCTATATCACAAGATTTGTTTTATATTTGTTAAAGAATTCCGATAAATTTTAATATAATGTAACACTCTTAAAATTCCTAGTGCAGCGTAGAACCTGGCCCTCATGACTAAGATTTCAGCGTCGCGAAATGTGCCCTATGGCCCATTTCGTGACACCAAAGCTGAGTGCAGCCCATTTAGCGG